>NBZA01024751.1:0-74322 GCA_003054995.1 Aleochara bilineata | reverse complement strand
AAAAAAAAAAAAAAAATTCGATTTCGCGACTTGCATCGGCGGCGCAAGGAGGAGACGCGCCACCGGCGACGAAGAAAAACGGCATCCACTTTAACTTCAACTCCCAAATCGGAATCCGGGCGCTTCTTGCACAACTTGTGTGTGCAATAACAGCGTGCGCGTAGCGTAATCGAAAACGAATACGTTCCTTCGTTCGCGCGTTCATTCGTCCCGTCAGTGGCAGGAAGAAGAAAACATCCAAATGTGTTTTCATTCCCCCTTTCCCTATTCCATTTTCTTCCTTGCCAAAGTAAAGCGCTCAGTTTGCATTTGCGTTTTCATTTTCGTTTTCGCTAGCGCTCGCGTTTTATTTCCTCGAACGACATTGTGTGTTGTTCATCGTGCCCATATATGCATGCAAATCGCATGGGGATGAAGAGGCAGAAGCAACCGACTGCCGTCAAGCAGTTGCGGGGGCGGCAAGAAAGCTTTATACTCTGACTGATCCCAAATCCACGACGAGTCGTTCAATCCACCACCACTGACTTCCATCCAAACTAAACACAAACGAAAAACAAACCAGAAAACAACATAATTTCTATAAAAATGACTTGCATTTAATGAACAACTTCATAATCAATATTCTTCAGGATTGCATGGCAGCTAATTAATTATACATTATTACAAAGGAGTTTTTCCTCATTCCTCTGCCGTCAGTTCGGTAATTTTTGCAAATTCACGATTAGTCAGTCAACGAGTGCACGCATTAAGAAATGCTCCTAATTCGTCTGGTCTTTAGTGTTTTGACGGTGGTTGCTGGTTGCAGCTCGCCTGACCGCTTAATCAACAACGTTGGCGGCGCGTTTGATTGATAGCCCAATAATGAACAACGCACGAAACAACGCCGCCCGACTCGCCAAGAAACGGGAAATTAATAAACTCGTGCGCTCCCCCGATAATTTTTCTTGTACATGACTTTCCAGTCACGCGACTTCCTTGCAACCAGTATGCCCAATCAACGCAACTACAGGTAACACAACACAACTCAGCTCTAACTGTCTACTGCCAGAGAAAAGTGGAAACGTATCATAACACATTCAAACGAGGCACAATTCAAATAGAATTAAGTATTTTTTTCTTCTCTCGAACGCAGTGCAATGCAACAACACACCACGGCCGCGAATCCAGTTAGTTGTGCGTCGATAAGCATCTGAGTAATTCGCAGGCACGTAACGAATGCACCGAATGCATTGAACAAACAACCAACACCGGTAGCGATGCATTATCACTATCAGCGGCAGAACAACAGTGTTTTATTTATACGCGGTGCGTGCGTGTTTTACCTGAATGAATGTGTCGTTCTGTCTGTAGGGCGACATTGTACACGACCGACGTGCGCATAAAATACATACGTACGTATGCAAATGATATCTGTCTTGCTGTATTACAACGACCAACCCTGCCTGTCACATTCTCTCCTTTGATAATCTGCGTTGAACGCGCTGGAGTGAAGATGATGTGAAGATAAATACGGCAGTAAGCATATGTTAAGTTATAATAATAATCCAGGTACAGATGCGACCATACATAAGGAGCAAAAAATTACGAACAAACTCATGTTTCCCACGTACATGCAATTTGTAAATGTTAATTAATTTGACTGGCTGGCCGACAACCATAATTGCTGATGGCCGAGTAAAAAATAACACGAGATGTGATGTCGTCGATAGGCGATAAGAACCAGAATAAGGAGAAGACCTGTCTTGTCTGTGGGCATAGGTATTATAATTTTCCAATAAAGGAAGCAAGCGCAAGCGTAAGCAGCGCCCAATTTAAGCGCGTCGATGATGGGCCATCATAAAGAGCGCATTCGCTCCCAGTGGTAGGTAGAAGTAGAGGAGATAGAGGCTATGCGATGGTCTGCTCTGATCTGATCGCTCGTCGATGATTATATGTAAATTACAGCGCTGGTTATAACAACACGCCGATCATCGTCGTGCGCAGGACGTAATTTGTGTTCAAATCGAGCGCAAGCAGCCAAAATTTCCAAATTTGCTCCTCGTTACTAACTATCCCAAACCTCAAACCCGTGATCAGATTTCACTCGTGATTAGAAAGAATTACCAACCTACCAATGCTTATAAAGTACGTAATACGACTGTGTATGCACCTGCAATAAATAAACAGTACCTACATAACATTATGCAGTACAAAATATTTCGAGAGAAATGCACCTTTGGCTGTTTCTCGCCCAAACATGGTGTGTGCTGAGTTATTTGATTATTCAAATGAGTTTCTCCTTAGTTTCTTCTCATCGATAAATGTAGGTATACTTTAGGATGTGATGCAATGCAATGCATTGCACTTTCTATAAGTGGTACTTTTCTCTAAAGTGTTGACGTCCAATATGTCAAGAATAAATATCATACAGATACGTGTAATTAGACGTGAGGTGAGTGCCTATCATAAGTAATACAGCTTGGAGTTGAGTCAAAGGAAAAGTGCGCACCATCTGTGCAAAGTAAGTTCCTGCTGTTGCAGCCGCCTGCAAACAGCAAACGGGAAGAGGAGCGAAAAATGGAATTACATAAATCCCCGATGCACGACGCACCTGTATAAATGCCTTTCTGCCGCATACCATACTCTCACATACCGCGATCATTTGCGCGACTGCAGCTCGTAAACAGCAACAGCAACAGCAGCAGCGAATGCAGACAGAAGTCGATAGTTGGTTCCATCGGTTCGCGGTTGTAAAACACGGTTGTAAAACCAAACACCAAGCATTAAAACGCACCGAAAACCAAACCATTTATACATCACTTTAGTTCATTTCATTCGCACCTGTGAGTATTGTCTTGCTCCCGATTTTATGCGCGTTTCATTTAAGAAACAACAAACTCTCTCAACTCTTTCCTAAGAATTTCTTACTCGCTGACATTCGGTGTTTGGTATTCGTGAATCGCAAAGGTTGTTATGCATAAACTTTGCGTGAAATATGAAGTGAATACATTTACTTTTTGCAAATGTCAGAGCCAAGCCAAGCCAAGCCAGGCCAAGAAATATGAAAGAACGTCGTCGCTTCGTCTAAACGGCCGGCGCGCGGCGTCTGAGTGTGCTATGCAATTTTTTATTTGCGCGCCATTAGTGACCCTTGGATGTCTCTGGAACTTAATTGCGCGCACCACACGTACCACTGATCACACCCAAAAGCCCAAGCCCAAGCAACCCAGTAGCTCATATATCTCCATATACTCACTCACTCACTGAGCAATTTCGGGGGCGGCATGAGCAACGAGGAACAACGCCGACGGGCCTGAGGATATTTTTTTCCTACGCCATTTCTCGATTACGCGACTCATTTGGGTAATGGCCTTCTGCTCTGTTTTTCCTCCTTTGTCTTCGCGGTGCGCCAGCAACAACTTCAAAAACTTCAAACGCTTTGAATGTCTCAATGATTTTTGTGTGACCAGAATATAAACGCACATTTTTATGTTCATATAGCTTATCGTCGTAATTAGAAGATTTATCTCATTAATAAAACACGCCGTTAACGAATACCGCCTGTGGTGTGGTGTGCAGTTATAAAATTTAATAAAGAAATTAAATTTATCTGTCTTGAGCCTAAGTAAGTACGTAAATGCACAAGATGCAATCATCCAAGTGAGAAACTAAAGTAAAAACAGAAGAAACTGCTAGTATTATAAGCGCGATATAGGTATTTATACCTACGTATAAAAAGTTGGCGCGTGTATTTGAAAGCATCTAAAACAATTTTCAGCAAGCGCAACTGCCACGCAGGCGAAGAACAAGACGAGGACGAAGACGCTACGCTGGCTGAGCAAGTTTATATAATCATATTATATTACTCGCAAACTGGCCGGCCGGCTGCAAGCGCGTATGCATGTAATATTAATTTTTTATTGTTTACGCCATAAAGTTTGCATCCGTGCACCAACGACGACGACGACGACGAAGACGAAGACGATGATGCACACACATTGCAGTGAGCGAGTGGGGTTAAGATGATTGAACATCAAGGCAGGCAAAAGCAAGACAAGGCAGACTTCCTGCGCTTCCGCGCGCAGCAAACTTTTGCGCCAATAAAATAGCGAAAAACTTTAACGACCCCATACCAGGATATGATATGACTTTGAGGTGCATGTGTACGTGCGTTGATTATGTTGATGACGCTATGAGTAATCTCGACCCGCGCGTGATGTGTGCGATGATAAGATTCATGAGCCGTTAGAGGCGCATCAAAAACAATGAGAAGCTATAAAACTTGCCAAAGTTATTACTATTTTGCCCAAGATTTATTACCGCGGGATGGGATTTATGTATTTTCATAATAGTGTGTGTGAGAGTAAGTTTAAAATATTGATTTGTGCAATAAAAACAAACATGATTAAATATTCAATCAAATGTTTAAATAAAACATAAAAAAGTTGAAATTTACAGAAATCTTGACCTATTTCTCTAAATTTCAGTGCGCTTTGGAACACTTAAGGGATACAAGGACACAATGTAAACAATAACTCGGTAGCTGGCTGGGTCGGAATTAAGCCGGGAATTAAATAGGGTCGCAATTAAAACTTGGTGACACGATGACATGCTTTAAGGGCTGGCAGCAGCGTGCAAAGTTTTCAGAGTCACAGTCACTCAGCGAGTCGATACTTTTGCATGCAGAATATGTACACAGAAGTACGCACACTCCCTAAGTGCTTTCCGCACACATCAAGATACGAAACGTACGCAATGCCAAACGACTCAAACTCAAGAAATTACCAAGTAAACGCAAGCGCAAAAGCACGAGCACGCATTAGACGCCGAGGGTGGCATATTTGTTTACTCCAAGACGTGTGTGTGTAGGTGTGTGGGTAAGAAACGCGATTTACCAAACTGAAGGCACAAGAAGCAAAGCTAGACATGGCATGGCATAGCAGACGCGGGCTAAGTGAGTAGGGGTGGAAGAAAATCGCGATCGATCGGCAAAAGCGCGCGGGCAGGCAGGGTGGCTCTTGTTGGTTGGGGGTGCACACACATATACCACACGTACGAGTCCTTGCACGGGACGCACGGGAAATCGTGGGGGCGCGCAACGAGAGAAAAAACGGAAGGACGAACGAACGACAAGGCTCGAGACGGCGAGGGTGGCTAAAGATGGTGGTGCGCCATCCGTGCGCGTTCTCCAGTCAGCCAGCCATCCACCGTGCTCAACCGAACGAACAAAGAATGTTTTTTTTCACTTGCTGCTGCTTGCGCCTTCGTCTCATTCCTAGATTGTATTTCTTTGCTCGGTGTATTTCTTCCCATGATCAAGCACGAACCATCATATCTAACATGTAACTCCATAAGTCAAGTCATGCGTAATATCAAAGAGCAGACAACGCAAAACTACACTACATATTGTGCTATTTAATTGAATTCAACAATAATTAAAATTTTGATTAATTAGAAAACAACACAGATACACATGCCCTACATAACGAGCCGAGGATGATTGCTAATTAAACGTATTAACTGTAATTACAAGACGTTATAAGGCTCTAGGTTCGCATAAATATACGTGCTTGCTCATTTTTGTCCAACTCGAAACCGGATATGAGTGCCAGCCATCTCATTGCGGCGAGTGTCCATTGCCATGCCCCTTTTCGCACAAATTACACAAATTACACCGTGCTTAACAAGAAAACGAGCACGACTAACACAACTCAACTCTACCAACCTGCCAACTCCACTGGACAATTTTACATTGCGTTATAATATTAAGTGCACCTAAGCCTGAATGGAAAGATATTATTATTAAATATGATTTCTAATAAATATCACAGTAGATTAAAGTCTTCAAAACATCTAACAGCAAAGAAAATTACTTAATATATATTTGGGTTTGGCTCTTAATAAATAAATAAATAAATAAACTAACGTAAGCATAGAAATGAATAAAATATGTGGGCTTAACTGCAATGTTCATGCAACGAATCCACACCCGGAAAATAACTTAACGCTTTCATTAATCACGTTTAATGGTTTTAATAAGATGGCATAATTAATACGCGATTCAGTCGAGGCGCTCCAATCTCAATAATAAATAAATAATCGGACTGGGTGCACGAGCGACTGTTGTAATAGCATTCTTATTTCGCACGGGGGCGGTTAATAACACACTGTCACTTGTTTATGATGCATCTCATTCATTTGAATTAATCCGAAAGGTGGACGACGTTGAAAAAAGCGTGGCAGGATCACGGGTTTTATAGTTTATATTCGTTCAATTCAGGTTCATGTTTATACAATAATGAAGCGATAGATAGAAGAAGATATCGGGGCCGGCCGGACGTTAGCTAAACGGACATAAACGTAAACGTGAACAGGCGGGGCCCTAATTAAGACTCGCTCGATGCATCGTTAATGAACGCAGAGCGAAGTGCAATTCGATGGCTGGTTGTCATGTCGCGTCGTCCCATTTAGTGCTTCGCATCGATGCCTTCCTGTTCAGAATCAAGACTTGTTTACTAGTAGTTAGGTACATACCTATACCAGTAGTAGTAGTGATACCGAAAGCAGATTTGTCATCAAACATGCACTGAATAATCAATTAATTAATTCACGTGCATTCACGTAGGTTGATTGCAATGTTTGTAATGGCTGTGAGTGAGTTAGTTCGTTCGTTCGTTCGTTAGGAAATAATGGAATGCTCCACTGACCGAATTAATTAGTCGGGTGGAGCGTAAAACCAATGCCAGTTAGGGGAATTGCGCCAATGTCAAGGTGAGCCAGAAAAGCGCGTCCCTTCGTAATGACTGAATGAATGAATGAATAAATGAATGGATCGGCCGACTGCGTACTGCGTGGAGTGGTGTGGTGGTAGGAAGCTGAGAATTAAAACGCGCCCGTTAATTGCTCCCGACTCCCGACTGCCGACTCCGGCATCCGACTTTCAATGCCAAGACCCCCGAAGTGCGTAATGAGTGGAAGCAAGACTACCAGTCTTCTGTTCAACCCTCGAAGACGCTGGCAAATGAATGAGCAAAGCACAGCGGAAAGCACGTCGACTCGCGGGCTGGATTAGACACAAACTTGTTAATTTGCATAAAAAGGTCCGCGTTGCGGAAGGTCCAGGACTAGGTCCAGGTCTGACCTTAAATTAAGTCTTTACATTCCCAAAGAGACATTCACCTTTAACCCTGACCCTATGCCTCAAAATAATGACTCACAATTGTTTCATTTAATTTAATTTATCACGCAATTAGTGAAAATCACACGCAGAGATGCGCCTAATCGCAATTGTAATAAACAATCCGCCCTGTTGCCAGCTGCAGCCCTTAGTACGAGTAATCATCACCATCAAACGCAGGGCCGTTGTATAAATCGAGCGACGGTGGTGGCGACAGGACATCTTCGTAATTGTTAATCTTCCTAGTGAGTGAGTCAAGCGTGTCATATTTTTCAATTAAAATCGCAAAATGATATCATGACATACATTTTTCTACATTAGCCACGGTGAAGTCATCTTTCTTAATTCGAAATTCGCCTTAGCAAAGAAGATGTCAGCGCCACAACAAGATAGTGTGCAGGGAATTTCCATCAGGCGGAGGACAAAAGCATCGATGTGTGCGTAGAAGGTGTGACATCACTCACTCGCCTGCGCAGATGCGCTGTTGTAGTAAGAAAAAAGCCGCGCACGGCAAAAAATAAGATGGATTGATGGAGAAATGTCGCCGTGATTAAATTTGTTTGTGCGCTCGGCGCGCCCCGACTACGACACCACCCGCCGACCCACCACCGCCTTGGCATAGCTTGGCTTGCCTTATCCATCCATCCACATCCTGAGCCCACCATCCATTCTATTCGCATTCAGGCAGCGAACCGTGTGCTACACATAACCATATAACGTAAACGAGCTAGCGAAAGCTGAGATAACGTACAAGGGTGGCTCACTGGGTGGCAGAATCCCTTGAAAGCCAAATTTGAAAATCCGAATCTCTCAGGCGCGCAAGACGACCGGAATGGGATGGATGGATGGATGGATGAATGGACGGTTGAGAAAAGTTACTTGCTTGCTGGCTTGCTATGCACACACATACGCCTCTCAGGATTGCAAAAAGGAAGCAGTAAAAAATGTGAAAACGAACGAGCGAGTTGAATAGAAGAGAAAAGTAAACCCCTCGAGATGTTCGTATTCGCATTCGCCTGCGAGTTCGAGCTCGAGTTCGCGAGTATTGCGTCGACGTGTTTTCAATAATATGTTGGCGTCTCTCATGGAGCACCCCGAATACGAATAGGAATGCATTTGGAAAATCTCTTTTCCAGTTCCGTGCCGTTGGCGTTGGCTTTTCCCCAAGAGTTCGCTTCCTGCGCTGGCGTGTTCTTCAAGTGAATCGTTTTTCCAATCCTTTGCAGCTTTCCATGGCACTACCACTGCCACTGCCGCTGCCGCTACGCTACGTTCAGCATGAAATTGTAATGTATTGTATTTGATTAATCTCCTCTGCTGTGCTCTGCTGCGCTGTGTCGAAATGTGCACAGGAAAGCAACTTGTCGTCCCAAGCGAACGCGCGAATGAAATTGAACAAGAAAAACTCAGAATACACCAAAACCAAAATGCAAATGGAATTGGAAATACACGAACAACAACAACAACAGCCAATACCACCCCGAAGAGAAAAAAGAAACCATGTTTTCGCTTCATACACACTGTGTAATGTTATAAAGTTAGTTGAATGTCGAACTATTCGTGTATTGCGTTTTTCCTGTGCTCTCCGGGGCGCGCAATGCGCAATTTTCCCATTCGAGTGTATATTAAACGCTTATAAGTATGGGCGAGCGCACGCTGCCTATTGAATTGAAAATATTGCACACACAACACAGTTTTAATAAAGTTTACGTGAATTTTACGTGCCAGCCAGACAAGCAAGAAGCACTTACCCTTAGCCCGCCGGCAGGGCGCGCATGTTGATATTGCAAACAAGTTCGCGATTCCCATACACATGCTGATTTTATTCAGAGATACGAAGGCGAGCGCCAGTCGAAAACGAGCTGACGAAAACATGTACTTACATCAAACTAATGAAATTGTGTGTACGCCACGCCAACCACGTTTTTCCTCGACTTTTGCTCCGTAAAACTGCATGCAAAGAAAGTCAAACAAGAAGAAAAAAGCGCTCCTGCCTGCTACTGCTAAGGACGTATTCATAAGACCGTTTTCTTCAGACGTACATTCCTCCTAGCAAGGTAAGAGAAAAACGAAAGAGAAAAACTGCAAAAATATTTACAGAGCACTCACTCTTTTACCAATAGAACTGTACAGTACAGTACGTTTCTATAAAGTTTGAAGCAGTAAATAAATTGCTTTATTGTACCTAATGTTATTTATACAATTTTATAAAACGAAATCTTATAGAATTATTGGACACTTTGTATACGAGCAATGCATGTATATGTATGGTTCATGTATTTATATGTAAATGTAATGTTTGCAGGCGCGTTTTAAAATTCGCGTAGTTTAATATTTGCAAGGTAAGCAAGGAAGACGAAAGAAAGAACTGACGAGCAGAGCAGAGCAGAGCAGAGCAGAGCTCGCTTGGTGTTTTGCGTGTGGAGCCACGTACATCTCTCATTTTATTATAATATATTTCCTCGGGTGATTTGTGTGTGCGGCCTCGTTTGTTGCTGGCGCAAGCAGCCAGCAGCCCCCTTGCTTGGCGGCGGGAGCAGCGACAGCGTCTTAAGATCCCCCGCGCATAAAGCTGAGCCCTGCCGCTGCAGAGTCGAGCGCAGCCAAACTCACACACACCCACACATATATTTTGTAGTTGAACACCATTCTACGTGCCCAAGTTGATTCCCGAATAATTCCCTATTTTACGTCGCAGAATAAATATACCGCGCGAGCGACAATCGCAATCTTGAGGGGAGAAGACGCATCCGCATTCGTATCCGCATTCTCATTCCCATTTGCATTGTTTGGTAATGAGCTTCGAAGCTATTAAAAAACCTGCAGATGTGCTAATTTAGTGCAATTATTTTTCATATTTTTCAGATAAATCTAACACGTGACGTGACAGTTAAGGATTATTTCCTCAACAAGTCTTAGCTAAGTAATTTCTTCTCTACACCCAGGATACTGGAAGTTTAATGCATGCACATACATTGCTTGCTGCCTCGCCCAAAACTTCTACACACTCACTCACTCACTCACTTTCTTTGCCTCTGACTTGTTTCCTTTTGCGCCTCTGCCTCAGCCTCAGCTTCTGCTTTTTTTCTTCGACTTGCATCTCCATTTAGCCACCCGCGCCCGAGCGTAATAATATTCTGCGTGTCGGCGTTGGCGGTGGCGGTGGCAGCAACGGTGCCACCCGCATTTTTCCCATGTATGTATGTTAAGACATAAAGACGCAGGCAGCCGCGCCGTAAACTGAGTGCTTGCTGCACATGCAAACATAAATTACATTTCGCTACCCGAGGAGGGCGGGCGGTTGCCATTTTTCCAATTTCGCCTCTTCAAGCGTTTTCCCTTCTTTTCTTAGTTTTCCTAATGGAATTTTGTGAGTCAACTTTAGCTGCTGCTGTACCAACTACTTCTAACCATAAGTCATCTCTTCTCGTCTTGAAATGTACCTACTTTATTCCTTTTCCACGATAGAATGAAAACGTTGTTAAAGTGGTTAAGTTCGGTTGAAATCTGATTGCCTTATTACCGACTCATTAGACTCCATAATAAAGCGTCGAAAGCGAGCAGACGCCAGGAAGCGTCGGTTGGCATATTTGCACAAACCGTCGTCGCGTCCCGTCTCCACTCGTCTCGTCGTCGTCGTCGTCGTGAAGTGCAAACTTCCTCATCGTCTTATTACATTCGCGCCTTACGCTTGCTTGCACACTTACTAATCGGCCGTAAATTAAATTAATTACAACTTCAACAGGTGGCCCCTTCGCGTAACGGCGAGGGCGGCAAGCGCGCCGCGACCCGCTCTGCTTAATTGAACAATCTTGTTGCGCGCCGTGCCATCCTCAATGATGGCGAAGGAAAACAACTTTTCGCCATCGTCGGCGGCGTGCCTTCCTCAAGTTTTTGTCTCTTTGCCGCTTGCTTAAGCAAGCATTTAAAATGGAATTTGCCGTCGCCGGTTTCCTCCGACTCGCATAATGCATTCATTACATTACGAGGCTAATTCATTTAATTTTACACTTTGCACTTCACTTTCTTACCACACCGATCAACCGCCTTCCTCTTCTTCTTATTCTCTTGGTTCTTGTTCTTGCTTTTCTGTTCTTTCCACTTACAAGCACCAATTAGCGAATACATTTTGCAAATACACTGCACTTTCCGACGGAATCGCCTCAAAACCACAATGTTCAAGCGAAAGCTTAACCTCACGCTGAAGACGACGCAGATGATGATGATGATGATGCACGTCGTTCCAACGATGATAATGAAATGATTAAGCGAACCCTCTCGATGGATGATGCCTGCGAGGCTGAGATGCCACGACGACGCGCCCGGCAAGGTAACTCAACTCGTTTAATTCGTTTTTCCCAAAGTGTTGGGGCATGCCATTTGCATTAATGCAAAGCGGGTTTTGATTATAATAAACATTCCTTTTGTGAAATTACGTCGGTCACACCTCGACCCTCTGTTTATTCGGCGCATTGCATTGCGGATGCACATTTGCACAATGCGCTCTTCTTTTTGCTTCTCATATCTGCATATTCAATATCGCGTCATGCATACATTTGCCGATGCAGTTGCATATCTAATGAGTCTTTGGGTTTCATCCCCTAACCTTCAACGAAGAATGAAGGTAAAGAGTACGAAATACTGATAGTTTTTATGAATCATGAGAAAATATCTTCAGCTTTCCATTCTTTTCATTTCTTTTCTTAGTGAGATTGCAATTGCATTGCTTAGGAACGTAACGTTAGTTAGAACTGAAGAAGTAGAGATGAAGGTGATAATTATCGCAGCTATGGTTGCGCCTATGCGTTTATTCATTCAATCTCTCATTCATCGGCCAACAGAGAACAAGGAAGGTGCGTGGAGCGTTAATTCGATTTGCATATTCAGGTAAATGCAAATGAAACAACACGGCTGCCATTCATGGCAGAAGTTGGCGACGCATTGTGCGCGCATTGTTTCCCTTTCGCTTCTCGTCGGATTTCAGTGTAACGCTTTCGCTTTCAACTCATTTGCATCCAGGAATTATAATGTGTACGTGCATGCATTCGCATTCTCAGCCCAACGCAACTGATCTCCGGAACAAATCTGCATATGTCCCTGCATATCCACATGTTTTTTCTACTTCTCCCGCCAACTAGGCAACTAACCGTGCGCAAACGGTAAATGAATAAACTTTGTTCGATTAATTAGTAATTAAATCCATTGAAATCAATTAAAATCCACATTTACCTACATACTTAACATTTCCAATTAGATAATCGGTAATAAAATTTATGACATTATATGGCGATGCAGCCGCGGCATGGCAATTAACTCATTAAACAAATAATTATCGCTTTTCGCCAGCCAATAACTTGTGATTGTTGGCGCGGCCTGGCCTGACTGCTTGCATAAGATGTTTCTGCACAGCGCATTCGGTCGTAAATGAAGCTCAGTCGCTAATGAAATAAACGTGCGATAAAAAAGCGCTTGTTTATGATTGCGCGCGCTGCAAATTGAAGGCGCGATCGTATGAATAATGACAATGCTTCTTACACCAAGCACAGGCAAGCCAAGCCAAGCCAAGCCAAGATTTGTTACTAACGGGCGCGTTATGTGCGTGGCGTATTTGCATTTCTAATTAAACTTACATTCCATTGTGCAAGCATACATAACATACCATATACACAAATTGTTTAAACAAAAGTGTTAGCTGGTACCTAATTGTTTAGAAATTGCCTATTTATCTTGGCATTTGGTAACAAATTTGCCCAATTAAAAATCCTAATTAAACGTGTTACAATTATGTTAAATAATCAGAGCTCATGAAATAAAAGCTCATTTATTTAAAAGCTCATGACAAGACAGAGTGTATATGGAATGAAGTCGTGATTATAATGATTGTAAATGACATGAGACAATAGTTTTTGACTCGTGGTAATTGTAATTATAATTGAGATAAACAAGCAACATTCATAATTAGTTATTTAACATGTGTGTTTCTTGATTTAGCCATTAATCATGCGCAATCTAGCATATCATCTCATCCGATTATGAGTGAATAAAGTAAAACAAAAGAAATAAAGAAAACTGTAAGGAGGAAAAAAATTAAATGCATTCATTTAGTCATTTGGAATTTAAATAGGTATGACCATGTCAATTCGCAAGCACACAACAAACATACGTACGAGTACAGCTGTATGGTGAGTAATAGTTGCTTTTTTCATGTAGGAATTTATGATAGCAGAGTATCTATTTAAATATCAGTTAAGTAACTAAAACATGCTCATATGTATGAGAAACAAGCAGGCGACATCTGGAACCTGGAATGTCCTTTGAAAAACTCATCAAAGGGCACGTGCAGTGTACATTCGCTTCTTGCTTCCACTCCACGCCGCCCGCCATTCGATTTTAATTTGATATTATGTTTTGATACCTCGTTAGGAAGGTGCCTACTGCTAGGTAGCTACAGAGCTGCTCGATGCAATCGTTTGCGTTACGTTTTTATGTCCGAATGTCGTTGCGCTTCGACTTTTTATGCCTACGCCGCTTCCTGGCAATCGTTCTTTATCTTCGAACATTAGAATACGCCACGCTGGTTCTGCTTCTGCTTCTGGATCGCTTCGGTATGCAAATGGAACGTCCATTTGTAAACCTACACCACCGCCAGCCACCACTGTTGAGTGCAACGACAATGATGGCTTTCGCTCCACCCGCGTTCCTTTTTTAGGGAAGTAAATGCACGCACGCACGCAGGAAGTTGATGCCAACAAGCACAAGAAGCACAAGCACAAGGGTGACTATGACTGCTCATCGTCAACAGCAAACAAACTCATCATCGACAATCATCATTACTTCGACTATCACAAGCTCATTGATTTGTTTAATTAATCCTTACTGAATGTGCTTATCGAAACACTTTTTCATTGACATAATAAGATACAAACAAAAAACAACAAAAGACAGCAGCATATAAGCAGCCCAAAAAAGCCCAATATGCAGATGAGAAGTGGAGAAAAAAGGGTTTTCTTCGACGACAAACGACGCGGTGACAACTCAAGCGACGACAAACGACGACGACGACGACGACGGCAAACAGGAAGGGAAGCCAGTCGCACAAAGGGACATTAAATCTCAAGACGCAGCACAAATACAATAAGAAAAAATACTAGGAATATACAAATATAAAACGCGCGGCTGTGCAATGCAATGCAGTGTGGGCAGAAAAAAATCCATCTTCTTTGTTTAGTGTGTTTTTTGCTCATCCTCGTCACAGATTCCAATTGCTTCTTCGTTCATCGCTTTCGTTCGAAAGGGCATCCATTCAGTCCAATATGTTTTTTAATGGTGCGCGCGCTCGCGCTGTGCTCCTTTATTTAGGCCTTTATCGTTTTATTGTCTCTCGTATCGTTTTTATCAATTTGTCAGCCGGCAATTTCCAGCTGCTTTGTGCGCGAATTAGAAAAAATGCTTATGAAAGAAGCGAATAACAGCAGCATCGTATGTAAACGCATGGAGTAAAGTAATTTTGCATTTCGCCCCGAAATGAAACTAGAAAATACCGTACAAGACGGCAGCGGTGAATACACAACGCTACACACGCCAACCGACGGGGGTGGTGGCGCGTGGAGCGGAGCTTTCTTCGAAATAAGCACACCATAGTCATATTCTTTCATGGCATGCCCATAGAGTCATATTCTAAGGTAAAGCATAATATCCCCGGCATGGAAATATACATTATTAAAATTTCAATTTGTTGCACGTCCTTCCCAGCCAACATCCCAACAACCCAGCCACCAGCAGCCTGCCAGGCAGGCAACTTAACTTGCACCAATGCAGTATAAAGACTTTCTAATAACAACGCAACTTGGTATCAATTCAACGAAAATGCTTAGAGAAAATAACAAAAAAAAGCCGCTCACATGTAGACCTACATGCAAATGGCGCAAGCAAGGAAGACAGATACAGACAAGAGGAAAGCAAGCGCAAGCAAAAGTTCACTCAGTTCAGGGGTGGAAAAAGCAAATCGATGCGAGAAGCATCAGCAGCAGCCCTCTTGCGCTTGCAATTTGGCGGTGGTAGCATGTGCAAACTGGCGACGAGATAGATGGTGGCAAAAATACGCGTTCCAAGCTTCTCCATCCCTTCGCCTAGGTGGCAGCTACGTACAGACCCTGCTCCACGTACTCGCATAGATCAATGCAATGTTAATGTAAATGTTAATAGAAAAATAATTATAGCTTATTGCCGAATGAATTCATTGTTTTATTATAACATATTTTCAATTCATGTAATTTCCCGCGTTCGCTTGTAATTAAACGAGCGATAAATTACTTTAATTTATTTAATAGCCATGTATGAACGTATAATTTCGGGACATTTGCTTAAAAATGTTATACATACTCGAGTATTTAATTATTTCCAAATTACGCACGCATTACCTATTAATATTTAATTAACCGACACACAAACATACACGTGTAGAGTTTTCTCATTTAAAATGTATTTAAAAAAGTTAAATATTTAATTGAAAATAATTTGCAACGTTATTATTACCTATACAATATCTGCCAGAGGAAGAGAAGAGAATAAAATAAAGCAATTATGATTCTTTGTCAAGCAATTTAAGAAATTCTTCAATTATTGCGCTTGAGTATGACTTGAGGGTGTATACGTTTAATTGTCAGCGTCTTGTACGTACATATTTTTCACTGGTGTTCTTGGGCTTGCCAAGAAAAAGAAGAAATTGAAGGTACATATGTACTTGCCTGCTGTCGGCGGCGATCGCCGTGTCATTAAAATGCCCATTTCCCGATGACCATATGCTCGCTTAACATACTCGGGTAATTATTCGACAAGTACTTACCTACCTACTTACTCACTCACTTACTTACGGTAACGAATCGGTGATTTTTTGCTTTTTTTACGCATACGCCTGTGTAATTTGGACAATTGAATGGCATGTGTGGCCAATTGCTAAATTGCTAAATTTACGAATAACCCGCTTTTACAAAGCTGCTTCACGATTAATTTAAAAAGAGTTGAGGAAGGGTTTACTCTGATACGCACCCAAGACTAAGAAAAGGGCATCGATGCAGCAGGATTATGATAATTGCACAATGCAGACACCACAGGTATAGAAACCTGGGCATTCCTTGATAGGGCATAGTGGTGTTCGAATTTCGCATGATTATAAATGCAGAATTTATTATTAGTCGTGTAACCCTTTTCTCAATCGATGCAAGTATGCAAATTATGTTTATTTGCTTAATCAAATATCTTAATACTTGGTGTTTCAATAAGAAAACCATTTAAAAATTCGAGAAATTAAATAAATCTTCTTAATTCAAAGCCTTAAGAAAAAATCTTAAACATATGGTGATATGATATGCATGGGAAAATCGTAATGATCTGAACCCTTTTCTTCATGTACCTATGTAGGTACTTTGCATACCAAGCCATACGTGATTATTTACGTGAGTTTTTGTTTCATTTTTTTGTGTACCTCACATCTTGGATCTTCTCTTGTTTAGCGCATAATAGACATTTGGTGATACTGCTTCCGCACTGCATTGAGATGCGAGAAAAGCTGTTCTATCTCTGACTATGCATGGCATTCATTCACTAAAGAAATGAGCAGCAAGCAGCCCTTCTTCTTGCATTGCATGCTCATGCATATCATTACCTGCCCTCTTAGGCGGCAGCACATCTTATAAGTATTTGTTACGTGGGAACGGATCAAACCAGTTTCAACGCAGGCGTAAGCGCAATTATTCTTGCTTATCTATTGTCTACTGACATAAATTATCTCGAATAAAAATATTCCATTTTCCTCCAGTTCGTTTCAAGAAGAATGTCTTTTTAATTATTGCTATATCTACTTAATAATGTTTGAACAGTTTCAAGGCAGTAGGTACGTATGTATGTAGGTATTAAATTGGTTCCAGAACATTTACTCAGTGGCGTTGTTCGCGTGCTGCAATTCATTAACTAGAGCCCAAAACGTTGGCAACTCTTTGAGCCATTGAGTCTTTCATGACGCCCAACTTATTATTAAATAGCCATTCGATATTTATTTGTCAAACATTGTCCAGCAAAAAAGCCACTTAGCCTCACCTTATGCAATAATTTATAGGCTATTACGTGCGACGTGTTATTATTTGCACATTTTCAAGTGTGCTTCCTTGGCTTGGGTAGGAAATGTCACAAAATCCTGAACGGCTGCTAACAACCGGATGTGTCAACGTAGCCAACTACCAGACCAGCAGCAGCAGCAGCACTGCAGTGGTATTCAATTAGCAGTGGTCTGATATTATGCGAGCGTTCATTGTACCCCGCAATTAATAATTCAATCAGCTTAACGACGCGCAGTGTAATTAGTACATCTCGACAGCTCTACTAGTAGCTAATTGTTTCAGCAACATTGTTTCATACCCCGATGAATGAAGACATTAAAATGAACACAATTAGAGCGTTTAGTCTTGTCGTCTTCGTCTTCGCCTTTGTCGTCATAAGCTCTAGAAAAAGTCTTGCTTCTTGCTCTTATCGGCTGGCTGGCTGCTCAGCAACGACAACGACAAAGAAGAAGAGGAAGAAGACAAAATTCTTATATTAAACGAGCATCTTTAATTTGATTCGAATCCCCCTTCGTCTTATTACAACCGCGATGATATTCATCTCAATCTCACGGATTGCGAGTGAAAAATGCAGAAATCTTCCTCGATGCCCGATGTAAATTTCCACTCCAATCACCACAACAGGCTCCGAGCGAAGGCAGAAGACCGAAGAAGGGAATTAAAGCCATTTTATTGATACTTAAATCGTAATATTCAATCGAGGATAATCAAGCAGTTCGAGCCTGATTTTCAGTCTCAATTAATCAGTCGTTGGTTCAATTAAATATATTCAAGCACGAGGTATGCGCGCAGCTAGGTAGGTACAATAAAACTTGTAATTAGTGGTCTGTGTCGACGCACAAGACGCAATCAGAGATAAGACATAAAGCAATGTCCATTATATACCGAAGAATGCAATATATTTGTGGGTAATGTGCGTTTGATCTTTGCGCCCAGGCACTTGCAATCTCTTCACTTCACGCAACATAACTTTATGCCTGGCGATGACTCCAGTCAAGTGAACTCCGACTAACGGCAAGGCACGGCAAGGCCTAACTGTTTTCTAATATCTGCATAAACGCCTCCCGGGTATAAATAACACATAACACAAGTTAGTCAGAAGCGCAAACGCAGGCGCAATTAAGTACCTATCTATCTATGTACATACACACGTCTATAAAAACGTAATTAGCAATTAAGAATCAAATAAAATTAATTTTTACGAGCGGCCGTGTGTCAGTTTGTAAGGTGAGATGAGTGAAGGTGTATTTTATTAACGTCTTAAGCGTCTTAAGAGTTGATTTCTTAGTTGAGGATCAGCCAGTTCAGTCAGTGATTAAGATATGGTCGTTGTTTTCGCACTTTGCACGCGGGAAGCTCGCGCCCATTAGACGCACTTCATCATAATGCTAATGATCATAATTATGATTATAATTAAATGCTGCATGGCGCGGCCAGGCCGTCGATAAGTGAAGTGCACTGCTTGCTTGCTTGCTTCCAGCCAGCGCCAGCGTACAAAGTCATAATCGCATAATCACCGTAATATTCAAATAATTATAGTTGTTGACGAATGATTAAACGCATAGCGCCTCGTAGAGTGTAGGCCATTTCCACATAATACGTAATTATGCATAAATAATTAATTCTCCAAAAAACAATGCACCTTGTAAATTTGATCGAATCTAGTCAAAATTTAAGCCAAATTGTAATACGACAGAAGCCAGCAGGCAGAGGGAAGAAAGCAGAAAGCAGGCAGCCGGCAGCAAGCGCATAATCTGCAAATAATGAGCGCAACAAAAGTAATTGCTCCGGGAGCATTCATTACGTGCTCTGCAGCGAACCACTCGTAAAAGTGCACTAAAAACACAAAAAACCGCACTGGAATGACTGAAACGACCCGGCCGGGACCGGACAGACAATGCAACGAAATGAAATAAAACGCATGAAATTTCCAAGTTATAACTTCGCTGGTAGCTTCAACTTCCAAGCTTTGCACAGCACCGCATGGCATGGCATAGAGATCAACAAGTGGCCAGCTAATTTAATTCTAAATTAATTTCGACTTCTTTGTTCGACTGTTGCTCGCACCGCGCGTCTCTCGACCAGCCAGCCAGCCAGCCAGACGAGAGACGCGAAAAATATGCAAAAAGTAATGATAAAAAGCAGGCAGAAAGGCAGGCAAGCACTCGCATTTATAACGCTTCACAGCCTTGCATTGCTGTAAGTGATACATTAATTTATCTTTTATCTTGCACATCCGTTATTGCTGTAGAATGAACAACACGTGAGACGAACAAGCGTTAACAATCGGAAGTGAACAATGAAATTGCAAATGCTAATTGAAAAGAGTCCTCTTTCCTTCTCCAGAGAACGCAACGCCTCTTCATATACCTATATACCTATGTAGGTACCTATGATGCAATGAAAATCAGCAGAAGAGAACAATGGATCATAGTTTTAAATGCGAAAAGAAAGAAGGAAATGGAAACTGGTTACTGCATTTGCATTTTCATTCGCATTCGCACTAAACTAGACGAAACTCCAAGGGTATTGTTATGTTTCATTACCTACATTACGCGATGAGATGAGATGTGATGTGATGTCAGACGCACATCAAGCTAATAAAAAATCTATTCATCTGCCTACCTTACTATGTATGTGTATAGGCAACGAATTAAAACAGAAACGAAATTGAAAGTGATACCTAACAGGATGTGAATGAAACAATGCCATCCAATGCCAAGCAAAAAAATATTCGGCCGTAACAAACTGGAATTGGCATTTGAACGCGTACAGTTTGAAGTGGAACGAACGTCAGATGATCCATATGCAAATGACGTTTCAGAAAAACAAAAAATCACATTGTTCGCTAAGTAAACGATACATGTGCTTGGCTGCCCTGCCTGGCCTGTCTGCTCTTCTATATTCTTTGAGCATCTGTCTAAACTAATGCATTATTTTTTGTAATGTTTTTTTGTTTTTGTCCATCAATTTAATTCCCTTCCATCTGGTCTACTTTATATCTAGATAGGAAGATAGATAGATAGTTTGAACCTGGATCATAAATAAAAATCTTTTCAAGCGATAAATTACTGACCAAAAAGCGCGAGAATGATTTATAAAAATTACATTTAATCTACACGTGTTTTACGCCACCTTGTTGCGTTGCAAGCCCAGAGCACGGCTCAGATCGTCCCGGTAATTCGGATTTTTATTGCCTTTTAATTCGAGTGAAAACCCTTTATTCCGAAACACTTAATAGCGTCTAATCAAACGAAAACACCACACGTCAGTGGCGGCACTGCTTCTGCTTATAATCCAATTATAATCTATTATTTTATGTATACACCTGTCCCACCCAGCCCAATGCATCAAGAAGTATACCTACGCATACCTGCCCTTATTTCAAGTCAGTGTGAAAACCACAAACCAGGAAACCACAAAGTAGGCGTTGGGTATTACATCTATAAATTGATGGGATCATTGTCAATGCGCACCTTGCATCCACATTATATGTCAGTGGATATTAAGTTAAGACCCTTCGCATCACCATCGCCATCGGCATCGGCGCGATGCGACTGAGAGATTACGAATTACTTAAGTCACAAGTCACTCGCGTTGCATCGCATCGCAATGAATGGAATTGAATTGAATAGCGATCGAGAGATTTAAAAGGCAGTGTTAGTAACACCTCGGCACAATGGGCCACCTGTTACCACCTGATTGATGGCAATACCAATACCTGATCGATGCCTCGAGGGGCTTATTGATCCAGATGATGAAAGGCACAAAAGGGACGTGCACATAGCATAAATGCATGCTCATCGCCACAGTGCACTGCACTGCATTGCATTGCATTGTTGTCATTCATGCGTGTGCGGCTTGTATGAGGGCAATCGCTATTGAACACTTCACTTCCTATCAGTCGATCATTGATCGTAATAATGGAGATTTCGCATTGAACCATCGATCAATCGATCGATAGGGGCGAACGTGTTCGAGTGCATTGACGCGCGCGTGCACTCACATATGAATGTATCTCTACCTGACGTCTTTTTCTTTCTTTCCTTTCATCTAGGCGTTTAACATGTGAAAATATTGTTAATCGATTAGTGTGAGTGAGGGCTGTTTAATAGTCCTCCAATTGACTCATCAATCAATCACTGAAATCATTGACATAGTCAAACCAATCACAAAAATTTCAAAAAACGAACTAATTAACCAAATTTAATTAAATTGAAACTTATTGCAAGAAAACCGTTAAATCTCATTTCATTTAGTTTCAATTCAATTAACCCTTTTGCACAAGTAACATAATAATTTGAAGTAGACAATAGAGGCCTAGCCTTCTTTTACCTGTGCGCCCCGTCGTTGTTGCAGAAATAGAACAATGTATCACATTAGAAAAATTTGCATTTGATTACCTAAAGCCGGCAAGGCAAGGCAAAGCAAGTTCCCGCTGCTCTCATCGCATTCTTTGTTCATTCATTTCACGTGAATTAAAATCCGTACGAAGCGATACAAAACGTTTTGCGAAAGGGTAACACGACCAATTGTTTCCAGCCGGTTCTAGCTTCCAACCTCCAGCATCCAGCAACCAGCCTTCGGGCGCGTTCACGTCGTTAATTGTAAACGAATTGCCCCGTGGTACCAGACCAGACCAAACGACACGAAGAAGAAAGCTCATCGCAGTTTGTTCGCGTCGCGTTCGTACAGTAGGTAATATGTGTGTACAACAAGTCCAACCGGCTTTTGGCATCTTGCATCTTACATCGTACGTACGTATAGGTCTGTGACAATAATAATCGTGAGGTGGAAAAGGGCCGGGGCAGTGCAGTGCGTGTGAGCGCGCATACATTAGTCGACCGGGTCGTATGCAAATCGCGCGAAAACGGCTTCGCGTCTTACCTCACGCGGAGTGCGGAGTGCCTTCCTTCGAGAGAGGAATGAGTGCGAGGAGTTGCGTTCGTGCACATGTGCCAGCCATAAATATAAAACTCTATCTAAATGTACAAATTATACGCATACACACGTACTTCCTAGCTGGCTGCATTCGTAATGAAGAAGAAATGAATGAAGAATGAATGAAAGAGCAAAGGAGCAAAAAATTAGTGCGTGCGTGGCAAAGGGTTGTATCCGGACGGGACGGAGGAGGCTTTAGCTGGGATCCAGTTAGCCTTAGCCGGATGTTTTAGTCGTGCTCGAATCTCAACTCATCGCGGATTAGCGACAGCGATACGTGATCAGTGAACAAACTTTCAGTGCGCCTTATAACCTAGTTGAATTTTTAAGTATTGTTGTAAGTGACGTTGTTATACCTATAGTTTAGAAACGTAAGCCTTAAGGCCTAAGCCAGTTAAGTTACAGTAGCTACTTAAGGAACATGCGTGCTTAAGTACTCTTACCGGACAACAAATGGAATCGATGATTAGCTTAACGATCTTTTAATTATAAACACTACCTACGCCCAAGTTTAATGATTGATGATCTGCCCAGGCAAATACCAATAGACGTGTGTGCAGCGTCGTAACTAGGCATGGGCAAGAGGGGCTATCGACCAGAGCGCAAGTTTCAGACCTTCTTAAATTCAAAAAGTGTGTCAAAAGACATGATTTCTTAATGATTGGCCATTAATTTTAGTACCAAACGAAAGTTTAAACAACGTAGAAAATAAAACTGAAAACCGTTTTCAATTATTCGCCATAGAACGTGAGATACCTACTCGAGTTTGAAATTTGACTTTTGAAAAAAGGACGCAAGATTCCACTCATTAATCCTGATTAATGCGTCGTCGGCCTCTAGTTATTCGGTTGCTTCATTATTGTCTTAAAGATCTCTCTGAAAGCGCATGTTTTACCGCAGCGTCGCCGATTTTTCATTCTGTCATTACCTTGCGAGATAACGATGAATGAACAATATTATTCTAGACTAGCAAATACTTCCTTGCTTTTTATTTCATTGCTATCTTTCAAACATAATTGCGTTCTGAAATTATTATCAATAACAAATAGGCAGAAATTTGAGAAAACAGACAGTAGGCCGTCCACCAAACAAACAAGCAGAAGCGCGCCGAGAGCATTATTATTTTTTAATTATTCGCCTTTGCTCTTTTGCTTCAAGTATTATTTCATCTTTGTTGCTCGTCATTATTCCTCGTCATTTTTCTAATGTCGTTTCCTCGTATTTCTTTCCGAGCGCAAACGCGAGCGCAATTATTGTGAACGCATCGGTGAAATGAATGAAATGTCTTCAGCATCAAGTACCAATGCTCCTGCTTGCTTCCTTGCTATCGCGTCGCTCGTTATTATTGCTTTGCTTATGCCGTGCTTGACTAATGTGTTGCGAGTTCTTATATTACGCGCTGTTGTACAAAAATAATAAGTGCAGCAAGCAAGCTTCTTCAAGAGATCGCGGAAATATGAGGGTTGGCCACGTAACCCACGTACTTATTACAGACAGACAGACAGACAGGCACAGAGTGACTTTATCCTCAATGTTGAATGCAGGATGCTCTCTCACTACCGATAAGATTTCCCTAATACGCATCAAGTTCGATTTAAGAAGGTAGAAGGCAGGAGGAAGAGGAAGAAAATGCTAAGGGCGTCGTATTTTCAAATTTAAAATTGGTTTTCGCTCACACGTCTTACGATGGGGACGAAAAGCCAATTTCTCAACGAAATCTTGAACAACAACTCAATTTCGTTTCTCTGGAAATTTTCTTAAAGATTTGTGTAAAACATTATAAAAATATATTCCTCTCGCTTCCTTCCTCTTATATGAAGAAAAATCTTCTTCAGCACATTTTCCACCTTCCACTAAATCTTTACATGCGTCTATTACTTTATATTTAATAAGAAAACGAGTGTGTGTGCGTGTTGTATTCCGATATAATTTCATCTGCGACTTCCCAGGATCTCATGGCGCAGCCCCTCGCAGGAAGAATAATATAAGACGCGGTTATAATAAGCTACTTACTATCATTAAAATTTGATTAGATTTCGGATTTGTCAACAGACAACGTAGGGTTTCTCATACTTTTCCTCAGACATGTGGTAGCTCTTCTCTTATTCATGCCCATTTCCTATAAGAAAATAGATAGGTTTTGTCTTTCGGGAATGGCATATCAAATTCTATTTTGTAATATGATAGACGAGCAAGGAAGAGAGCACTGATTACCAGACAAAACATTACAAGACGTATTGCAACGGCCACCATTATAGTGCAAGACCGCAGCGCATAAAAAACGCAAGGCACCCCCATCATTTTTTGCGCTTGGATTTTCTTCCCCCGTGGGTAGAGCTCCACATGCATGAATACGGGGGATGAAAAAAACCACTGCTGCCGCCACCACACCACACACCGCCACCGTCGATAGACGCATGCGTCACAATCGCCCTTTTCCTTCTTGGATCTACATACAATTCAGGCATAATGCGGCCGTAACCCAGGACGACGACGACGACGACGTCGAGGACGGTCGGCGACGCCGCCAACTAACTATGCGGCTGGCGAGGGTGTACCTACGTACGTATAGAATCCACCACGTTTGATCGCGGGGCTGGCTGACGGCTAAAAAACTCACGGCTGAGGGGTCACATACCGTAGGCGAGCACGAACGCCAACCCACATCCGCGTCGCGACGCTCGCAAAAAAAAACCACCCTCCACGAGCGCAAATCCAAACACACAAAAAACGCACTCGCTAAGGGTGCGTACACATACGATACGATACTTGATGGAAGACGGATAAGTGCATGCGATGGCTGGATGGATGGATGGATGGTTGAATGGATAATGCCTATCAAGCGATTCAAGAGCCACGCAGGAAAAAATGGCTGATTACGAAACAATTGCAATGCAAATCAAACGCAAACAGACGAGAAACGAAGTGCAGCGAAACTGAAGTTATTAGTTTGCAGCAGCAATCTCGGTGTTATATCCACCTACCTAACAATGGGCAAAGAGCTGTGGCGCGACGTACAATAATATTGCTTATTTATTGCGAAAGTTTGACAAACAATTTTCATCATTCGTTGCGTTCCAGTTTGTTCCCGTTTACTTATGTACATTGGTGCACAATGTATTGCCATTATTACGTACATAGGTAGATATAGGTACATACTTGGCACATCGTTATCATTGCTGTTGCTGCTATTGCGTCGCAACGCGACACTCTTTGATTTTCGCTGACGACCTTTCTCCTGCTTGTCGACAATAATCAGCGAGCAGGCGGAGGAACTTTTGGCAGCGACAGGACGACGCGACGCGACGCACTCGGTCGGAACAGATTAACGATGTGTGCCTTTTTCGACATTTCTATTTGCTTATTTTTCGTCGTCCGCTTCTTCCTTCGTCAAGGCAAGTCAAGTCAAATAGCAGAGCGCAAGCCGCCATCAAAAGACTCACCCTCATCTTTTATTCCGCGCAAATTTACAAATGACTCAGCAAGCATACTGTCAATTCGCATAACATGTTAAGTACTTATACCATAATGATTCGAAGAACAGATATACCAAAAAATATTCAATTGATTAAGTAAGAATGTACTTACATTACCAGTGCGTTGATACCTTGAGGCCATTCATATCTGAAAAGAAAAAATTACCAAAAAACATTAGAATTTGTTGGAAATTGACATGTATTTATTTAGACACAGTGTATATAAGAAAATGCGAATGAAAATCAAGGTAGGAACTGAACTACTAGTACCAGAGCATAGCAATTGCTTGCTTGTTGGCAAGAAGCAGGAAGCAATTGCAATTGGAACGCGAAATCTGGAATACTGAATAGCAACCAGACCAGACCAGACCAGACCGGAGTAGGTACAAGCAAAAACCTACATAAAATTAAAGGATGAATAGAAATTCCGGTCTTGGAGGCATTGAAAGCCAAAGTAGCGCTTTAATTAAATAACTCTACAATTTATCTAAGATATAGGTACCTGTATGGGTAGATACACATTTTTTTTGGTTGCTTTCTCCTCTCTTCTTTTCTTTGGCCAGAGTTAACCCTCATTAACCCTCATTCAAGTTCAAGTCAAGTTATACGTCAACTAATATATAAATTCACTCACGCTCAATTTAAAAGCAGCAATAAACTCACTCGCCTTCGTCGTTAACGCTATGTCGCAATAGCACCACCTAACCAAGTCAAAGCAGACATTATAAACGACCATGCCATGCATGCAAAAACACCGATAAGCCAAACAAACGGCAATTCAATTCCAGGTTTTGTGATTTGCGTTCCATGTTGTGTCGTGTCGTGTTGTGCTGTGTTTTGTACCGAATTTTCGGTGTAACCGCCAGAACAAGGCTTATGCAATGACGAAGGAAGAAAGTATTCATCAAAATGCAAAGTAAAGCGTCTTTAGATGCGCCGATAATCATCAACCGCGTGTAGGCCTATGGCTGATTTAATCAACTGAAAGCTCACGGCATAAAATAATTGTTCTTGAATGCGTGCTTCCTCTCCTTACTACGCAACGTCTTACCGCAGGTAATTAAATGGCGGGTGGATGTGTTTGTAGCTGCGTAGACACGGTGAGCACACTTTTCTTCATTCTCATTATTCACAGTCGTAAAACGATTTCATTTTCATTACGCATTTCGACAAGAAACCAACCGACAAACACGCACGCACTCCGCGGAGACACAAAACACACTAAATATTGGCCAGAGTGTGACTATTTTTGCTGCTTTATCAACATTATCAGCACAGCACGGTTCGGTATAGTTTGGAGTGTTTTGCATGGTTCTCAGCAGGTTGCATAGCAGTGTGATGTAAGCGCGCGCAATTTATTTAAACATAATAAAGCGGCAAAATCAAGGCAAATACCCAATGTAATAAAATTTGTATTTTATTTATACTACATTTGCATACGTGTAATAAAATAAGTGATGCAGGTAAAGCTCATTAAAGAGCTATTTTCACGGTAGAAAAACAAGCACAAGTGCAAAAAACAAGCGTCGTTAGTTAGTCAGTTGATGGATGAAGAGAGGCATTCTGATTGACTGAATTACATATTCGAATGGCGTATGATTCCTGTTTCCTGCTGTGTGTTACATGCGCCCAGTCAGATACAAGATTGCTCATTATTATAATCATTTGTAACTAGCAACAGCAAGTGTATGCAACTCAATATACCTACTTACAATAAGATAGTATCATTATTTATTCTGAAAGATTTTATTCTATCCTTAGGTAATTTACAGTAATGATAGATGTATTCTATGAAAAACAAGAATTTTGTTTGATTAGCCAACAACAACCAATAAATAATGAGATTTATTAATAGGTATGTACTTACGTAAGAAGTTCGTTAAGTATTTGAAAAACAGCATAATAACACTGCAGCAATAATGCATTGAGCTTCATACCGGTACGTAATTATTTTCTGAATTATTAAATCAACCCCTGGGACACATTTTATTCTTCAGCTGCATGATTCTTTATAAATTTCTGTACGAGTGCAGCCAGCACTCTCATGATGAAGCAGCATACATAGCTGGAAGGCAACTCAACTCGACTCGACTCGACTTGATGCAGGCTTCTTTTTAATGAAGCCCGGCGTTAATTAGAGGTTTTTTTGCCAAGAGTTTGGCTTGCGAAGTACGGCTTGGTAGGTATGTGCTGACTGAATTTACGCAGACTCCGGAAGAAAACAAGAACACGACAAGAATGAACCCCAACGAAACGGAAAAACGCAGAGACAAATTTGCATCAAATAGACGCGATTTTAATTAATGAATCCGCCGCCAACTCGGCGTGTATTAATTAAATCGTCAGTTTTACAAGATTCTGTATGTTTCTACCTATTAATTCATTAAATAATTTCAGTTCTTTCGGCAGGGTTTGCGTTGAGTGACGTCTAATTGTAAATTCGCTGCCACAAGAATACATAATCCGACATGTCTGTTCGTTATCCAAGCTTAAGTAGTTTGCAAGTTATTAATCCGGTTGCAGCGCGCGGATTATGAACGGGATTATGACGCGTTGCTTCCAGGCTTTGCCTGCCTTCCTTCTTCCTTCAGCGCGTGCAAGATTTCTTTCGCGTTTGCCAGCAATGATGGTGCTAATCCCTCAGCGTTTATCGCCTTTTACGCTCGTCCTTTCCACTAATAAACGTTTTCTAATCATTTGCAAATCACTTTGAAACTTTGCATACGTTAAGCCAAGATTTCTAATAAACGAGAAGAGGAAAACAAATTATAATAAGATAGTAGATGCGAAAGAGAAAGAAGAAGAAGAATAAGAGTGGATCAATGAGAGAAATAATTTAATAAGAATATATGTGAATGTGCAAGCGCTCGCAAGCAGACGGGCGTGCGTCTTTTATCTTCCGAATATATTTTTTCATTTCGTTTGATCCGCGGACGACGCACCCTCTGGCTCTGGCGAAATAGCATTCTATGCCCATCTATGCGTAGAATGTATTCTAATATCGACTTTAATAATATTTTCGTCGATGGCGTTCGCCGTCGCCCCCAAATGCGAGCGAGTGAGTGTGTATGTCTTCCTGCGCTTCGTTCCCAAATTCGTTTTTGGCCCGGCCAGGAGCGTCGCGACGTGCGAGTTGATCCCTAATTCGGTTTCCACCCCAATATTTTACATCCGTGCGCCATTCCTGATTCCTTCCTTGCCTGCCCTGTCGCTCACACGTAGATACGTGCACCGCCAACCACCCACTCACATCTTTCCACAACTTCAGCAGCGCAAAGGTATGCACGTTCAGGTTTTTCCAAACACGTGCGACGCTTTTTTGGCTGAAGCTAAACGTATGTATGGCTGCCTGGGGGGTGGCGAAGACGACTCGAAGGAGAATGTCGAAGACTGATCGATAAGTCTCTGCCACCTTCGTTCGTATTCTTCGTTGCGCAAAGCTTTTAGCACTTCGCCTTGCTTTGCTTTGCTTTGCAAATGCACAAAAACACATTATTCAGCGACTTTGTATTCGTTTGGGGGCCTGGCCCCTTAACATAAAATCCAAACGAGATTCCAATCATCAACGTCTGACGCGTTTTCTTACAGCTTTCTTAAATATTTATAAATATATTTTTCTTGCTATACCTATAATTTCAATGTGCATCTTTTGACCTTTTGTTCAAATGTCTTTTAAAGTAAGAAATAAAGGTCACTTGACATCTTTAAAGTATTTGTTTATTACAAGTTTATCTTACAATTACTTACCTACATTTAACAATATGTTACCGCTGATGCAATAAGAATAAACCTCGGACTTTAGTAATAAAGCAAACAGAGTATAGCTACGTCACAACAAACGATTCTGGAAGAAAAATAATAATGAAGCCATCGACTGACGATTCCTTTTTTAATATTCATGGCCTCATTAGAATTATCAACCACATTTTGCCTGCTTCGGAATTAATTACGCGCACAAGAATGACAAATCAGCGAAGAGAGGACGAAGAGAGAACGAAGTTATGATAACGAGTGCGTAATTAACCCACAAAGTTAAACGTTCAACAGGGAGGCCACCGAAAGGACTGAGAAGTGATTAATACAACCAAATGACTACCCAATGGTTGTATAATGAGGGCATTGAAGATAACCAAAGTGTTCTGATTGCTTTATTATTATAATACATAATCGTATACCTATTAACTACCACTTTGCTCCTGCGTTCTTAATCAAACGTCTTAATCGAGGTACCTAAGTAGGTTGGTAGTTATTTTCGAGACATTCTTCTTGATCTTATTTTTTCATAAAAACACCACTCCCTGAGCACATTTGACATTCAATTCGATCGTATCGAAAACTAATTTCGAATAAAGTTGAAAGAATAAGGAGATGTAGTTAACGATGGTTGCCAATGGGATGGCAAACACAACGCAACGAGCACTGAGACCGAGGGTTGAGGGTTCTTTCATCGACTGCCTTGCTGCTTGCTTGCTTGCTTGCGCCATTCGTCTCGAGATAAGGAGGAATCATTAAGCCGCGCGAGCGATGTTGAGGAAAGGTGGAAGCGAGGAAAAAAATCCAAACGTCGCGACGCGGACTCGCACTGACTGAACGCAAACGCGAACGTGAATGCGCGCCATCATATTTCCGATTCAAGCCAATCAGAATTGATTGTATGTACTTGTATGCGTTCAATTTCGTTCATTTCCATGCCATGTCTTGACGATGCGATGTGGGAATCGCGGCAGCAGTCCGTGACAGCGAAAAACGCGATGGGGCGAGCACGTCAACGAAGAAATCAAGCATGCACCCTTCGTCCTAATGAGCCACTAGCTTGCTTCCTCGCGACATAAAAATCAGACATCAAATCGATCAACCAAGTTGGCTTTGGAAAAATATTGCCACCTGAATGACAAACAATGTCAATCAATTAAATTATCAATCAGTCAAAATAAACCTATTATTCTACACTAGCATCATGCAATATTTGGTAGTTTTTCGTTTCAAAATTTGGTTCATCAATAACAGACAATTAAAATCATGAAGAACTGGTTCAAAAAACGCAAAGCCCCCAACAGCATTCTCGATGGAGAACAGATACAACTAGATCCCTTCGAAAGCGCAGACAATATAATTGAGGAGTCTTCGATGGGAAGATCGGGAGGCAAAGGCAGAAAGACATCAAACACATCCAGGAAGACTCTTATGTCCTTGAGGAATTCGAGTGTTGGAAATATGAAGCCTTACGATGCCGAGCCAGAGAAATCTAAGACTAGGACCATAGACTTCACGTCCAAAAACAGCAGTGACACGACCTTTGAAATAATTCCTAAAACACCGCGAAGCACTATGACCAAAAATAAGGTAACAATAATGGACGAACCACTGAAGAAAGAGCAAGAGTTTGAGAAACATCTCAAATCCCTTAAAAAGATACACAAACGAAGAAACACAAACGACAGACTGCAAGAAGAAGAAGTCATGCTCATACAAGAAATTCTTCAGAAATCTGACGGCCGCAAGGAGTCTGTAAGACTATCGCAAAAACCTTCAGTCTCAAAGGCGTCAACATCTAGACAACCCCTACTAAGTCACATTGTATCTACAACCAGTAAGCATTTGAGCATGCAACGTAATAAGAGAAGGAACACTGAAAACCAAGATTCCTCGTCGTCATCAGACCGTACTCAGATTGTGAACGTAAAACAAGATTACATACCTTGTCGAGAGGAAACCTGCGAAAAGGAGTGCCTTAAATGCGGCTCGAATCGTCTCATCAATTACGACATAACTGGCAATAGTAAGAACAGTATCCTGGGAAGCGTTAGCAGTGTGTCCATGAGTGGTACATTGGTTGGTCATCCAGGGCTCATCCAAATGAATGCGGAAGAGCTTAAGGCCGAAATGAGTCATGCTCATGTCCTCGAAGCTCATAAAATTGTCAGCGATACTAATGTCAAAGAGCCCACTACATTGACCAGTGCTTTGACAGTGCTCCTGAAAGAAGGTATTGTGTCCATGTCTTCTTTTGAAGATATGCCATCAGTTTACTTGGAGAGTTCACCTGATGAAGTACGTGCATCTCGAATAATCTCCGAACAACGCATTGTACCAGTGAAGCTAAGAACTGAATGCACACCGCTAATGTACCAAGATAGAGGCGTCAACACCTCGGAGATATGGACCAAAGATGCGCCTATGATAAGGCTGCGAAATTCGCTGGAGAATCTAGCAAATGATAACAGCCTGGTGATGATAAAACCCCGTGGTCTCATCAGGGACGATTCATGCACTCAATACTTTGCGTTAAGGTCAGAGCTGCAGCTTGAGGCCTACCTACAGGACATGAAATCCCGAAAAGGTGAGCGACTCATACAAAACGAGTCGGTCCCCTTTGTGCCCACCGATGACAATGTGGAGGTGGTACATCAACGTGGCATTCTGCATTTGTCCCGCGCAAGTGTTACTGACGCCGCCGATGGGTTGTACGTACTCACAAGCGAGCAGAATGTAAAGACGGCAAATGAATCGACTCCTGCAGCAGACAAACTAGACAAATTGCAACAAGCTGAAGATTTGGATGACATTGTTTCTCTTATTGGCGACGAGGAGGAAACCGTACACGAAGTGGCACCTGGTAGAGTAGTCGAACTGAAGTCCAAGTGCTGCGACTTTTGCCACTCGCGACCTAAATCCGAGACAGTAAGGTACCCAACACGAGCTCACCTCTCCTCGGAGGATCTGATACATCCGCCAATGTCGATGAACATCACCTGTGAGGAAATCGCCAACTACGTGCCTGAAAAACCAGGTGAAACGAAATTGATCCTGTGCTTGCAATCCATTCGACCAGCACGCGACTTGATTCGCGCTGCCCTGTCGGTGAAGACTGACGCGCGAGACCTCAATCTGGTGGTCTATATACTGAAGTGGAGTTTTTTGAGGTTCACCGATCAGGTTGTGTTCAGTCTGAGTAATATACGTGACGGCGTGATACCTCTGGAGTACACGCGGCATTATCCGTTCGAGATCTCAACAGGAATCTATATTTATTTATGGCGCATCCCCATGGCAATTGAACTGTTCGCAAAAAGCTTTGACACCGAAAAACTCATTGGTAAATGCGTGGTGCGATTCGGCACATGTCTGGAGAACATTAATAAGGTGTACAGCGTCACGTCGCACTTACAGAACAACGATCTGTGCCTCTGTTACACAGACCTGCAGCACATGCGCTTTGGCAGCGTATGGCTAAGATATCGCTTTATTGGAGATCAAGCCAAGTTTGACTCCTTAAAACCCCCCAAGCCCCAGGCTACAAAAATACCCTTACTGAAAGAAGAGCAGCACACCACGACCAGCTCAAGGGTTTCCATAAAACCCAGCAACAGCTATTTGGTGAGCGATCACGAACTTCGCGCATTCCAAGATGGGCTGAACTTGGTGCTGGTGAGAAATAAGGCATTGCGAACCACACAAGAAGAGATCAGCAATGAACTTCGCGAGCGCACCAAGTGGATGCACGAAGAGCTTAAGTGGCGGCTGACATTACAAGAGCACGCTATCCTCAGTGGCAAGGATCCCAACTCGGTCAAGTGGCGCCAGTGGAAGGACGAGAGCACGGCCAAGGTGCGATATCGTCCCATATCCGACGAACGGCATTTTGTTAATGGAGTGGCACATATTGAGATTGAAATTATCGAATTGTCACTCTTGCCCGACAGCAAGCCACTTAACAATGAGAGCATCACGCATATTTATATCGAGTTTTCGTTCCTGACACACAGCGGAGTGGACATGGAGACCCATACCTTGCGCAAACCACCGGACGAACGTCCCATGCGTTTCAAGTACGAACGGACCTTCGATATCAGTATCGATGACCCTGAGGCGCGTATCTTGGCGGAAATGATTCGCCAGAACGAGTCTATAGCTTTCACGGTTATTTCGCAGCCGATCGAAACGATCACCGAATTGAGGTCAGCCTCCGATTTCGGAAAGGCTACGGTGGTGCTGTTTGATTTGTTACAGAGCCGGACGAACGTATTTACTCAGACAGTGAGCGTCTATGATTCGTATAGATCCGATGAAGTGATAGGTACCCTGAGGCTGAAGTTCACTGGAGTTTTGGCCATGCGTTCTTTGGGATTGCACATTTTGACTCCAGAAACATTTAAAATCATTCGATAAATAATCCATAAAACAAAATGATAATCAAATTCAATAAACAATCAACAAACATTGACAAATGTATTATTTGTCAAAGTGTTTGTCAATTTTCTGTGCATTTATATTTGAGAAATTGTGTGTGTTCAATTTGGCAAAATGAAGAAGTGGTTTCAAAATTTAAATCGTAAAATGAGTACTCAGAACGACTCTTCAGTGGTCAGTGAACCATCGGAAACCACCCAAAAAGCGTTTGAGCAAATCGTGTTATCAAAAGTATCGACACCAGGCCTACGTTCCACGGCGATTTTCACCCAGCCTGTAACTGCAAACCCCAGTACGGACAGCCAGTTCTACGCCATGGGTTCGGCCACGTCGTCGGAGCAACATAAGAGCACCAAACATATCAAGCGTTCATTTAAAGAACGTGCGAGGCAAATAAGATTCAGAAAAGCTGCCGCCAAGAAAGCCGATAGTGCGGCCGCTATAATGGCGAACGAGGTACAATCGAAAGAGAGTGAGCAACTGTTACAAGTCATAGAGCCTAGGCGATCGGGTAGAGAAAGGATATTCAGCCTACAGGACTATTTAAAAGTAATTTCTTTGGACGACTCGGAAGCTCCAGGTCCGGAAGTCCCAAGTGGATCTCATGTGGTGGCCGCAGACTCCTTATATGAAAGCCCAAACGTAGAAGAGAGTAATAGCGATGAAGATTATTATAATGATGACAGCGATTCAGACATATTAAAACCAATATTTCTGATCAAGAGTGAATCGAGTCTCCAGAAATCGCCGACACTGTCTGCCGTCATCTCAGAGGAATTCATCACCGTCCCTGACCAGAAAACCTGCAAGAAATCCACCTGCCAAACAGAATGCGTCTTGTGTGATCCTAAAAAATACATTAAGAAACGCATCGAGTCTAAGGTGAGCACCATATACACTAAGGAAATGCTCAGCAAGGCCAAGAGCGATGTGCAGTTTATGCTGGATAACCCGAAAATGAGACGGAAACGCTTGTCCACGTTCATGGAAGAGTTGAACACCCTTGACCAGGATGGGACGCTGACTGCTAATCTGCAAGCCGCTGAATTTCCAGGCGAACAGCAGCCGGAAACCTTGCCTGAGGCGATGAATATTATTATGAGAGAACGTACGCCAGAACGTACAGTAGTTCCTGATAGAAAAAGCCAGCGCGAAAGGGATTCCAGAATATCGAGGATATCATACCATAAACTGGATAAACAAGTGTCAACCACCCCGAGTCTATTATGTGCATCTTCCGAGTCAATCGACCATAAGCGATCGACAATCATTGACCGATACGATCTTTTAACACCTCTTAAGCTGAAACGTAGAATGAAGACTAAAGTCGAGCAACCATTTTTTGCCCTAAAGTCGGAAATGAATTTAATTGTTGACAGGACACAGCAGGCTGGGCAATTATTGACAAAACGTGGAGTCTACAGCCTAAAGAGGAAAGTGGCCCTGACCTTGTCAAAACCAAGTCTCGATGAAGATTTTGTAACCGAGAACATTGGAATAGAAAGGGAGGTAAATTTGGACGACTTACGACCGTCCAGCGTGGTCCGGCCACAATTGAAAGTACCCGAAGAACTCAAATGTACACGATGCAAGAGAAGCACCCGACTCACATGGACTGGACCACGAAAAAGTAGGAGTCGTGCTGTTTCCGGCTTCACCGCACCAAGCGGCGTAGCTTTGGACATAAACCCAGAAGAAATGCAAAACATCGACGTCATTTGCGAAGAAATTGACACGCTGGATGACAGGGTGCGAATGGGATGGGTGACTAAAGACACGCAGTTGGTCATCTGCTTGCACTCGATGAAAGCAGATCTCGACTTGCTGCGTGTTCTCGTCAAATCGAGACTACAACTGGGCGCATTCGAGATACCCACGTTCTCACTCCAGTGGAACATGCTGGATCGTAAAGGACATACATTATTCACGATAGACAACATGGAAGATGGCGCAATCAATATCCACGAAGTCTATTTCTTTCCGTTTGAAGTCAGCAAACCCATGTACTTATACTTGGCAAACGTGGGTATGGAGTTCGAATTGTACTTGAGCACCGAACTGCAGAACATTCTCGTTGGGAAATGCGTGATCAAATTCAAGCGCTGCCTGTGTGATATCAGCCGACCATACACGACCAAAACCGTGTTGCAGAACAACGAACTGGCTATTTGTTACAAGAACACCGAGCAGATGCAGTTTGGAGATTTGTTCATCAAGTATCGAATACTCGGCGACCAGATGAAGTTTGACGAATGTCGACCGCAGCCAAAGCGATACATACCCATACCAGTGGGTCTCAGTGACCCGGAGATCCCCTTGAAGAAAACCAAGTCAGAGATTCCCACGGAGGAGATGCAAGCGTTCAAGGACGGTCTCAATCTGGTTCTGGTACGGAACCTGGCTATGCGCACTAAGCAGGAGGAAATCGCCAATGAGCTAGCGACACGTACCATGTGGATGCACGAGGAGCTAAAGTGGCGGCTGACACTGCAAGAGCACGCAGTTCTGTGCGGCAAGGACCCGAACACCGTACAGTGGCGACAATGGAAGGACGAGAACACTGCCAATGTGCGCTATCGGCCCGAAAAGGACGAAAGTCACCTGGACGCCGATGGGACAGCTCACATCGAAATCGAAATCGTGGAAGTGGTGCTTTTCCACGATAAGTGGCCAATACAAACCGACAAGATAATGCACATGTACGTGGAGTTTAGCTTCCTGAATTACACGGGGGCTACCATGGAGACTCAGACAGTGCACAAGCCAGTGGAAGACCTACCGGTGCGTTTGAAGTACAAGCAACAATTCGACATCAACGTCGCCGGAGAGGAAGCAAAAATGCTGGCTGAAATCGTGAAGAACAGCGAGGCGATTGTCTTCTCATTACTGGCACAGCCCATGGAAAGCGTGAAAGAAATGCGTTCTTGCTGGGACTTTGCATCAGCAAAATTGATCTTGTTTGATTTATTGCAGAGCTATACGAATACCACACTACAGACCATCATTCTGCGGGACACCTACGATGATAGTGTGATTCTGGGCACCTTGAAAATTCGCATTAATGGGATCTTGGCAGTTCGGGAAATATCCTTGAACATACTCTCTCAATCGAATGTCAAAATGAAAAGATCTGTATAATTAAGCATTAAAAGCGTGGGCATGTAATGTTGATAAGAGATACGAGAACGATAAAAGAACGATAATTGTCTTGGCAAAGTCGGTTGGTTAGGCAGGCACTAACGGGTGATCGGTGAGGTCAGGCATAGAGAGAATCTAACGATCTTTCTCGGGAATTAACAGACGCATGCCGCGCGCCGCTCCCTCAACTGGCGTTGACCGTCCATCCGTCCGGCACGCACGTTCGTTTAATATACTTACTAGAGTAATATACTTATACTCAAGGTGCGGATGTGCAGGCGGACACACGAGAAAAAAATAAAAGAGTGGTGGTGTGCGTGGTGTAGTGGTGCTGGCCATGCTGGACACCTGCCCGACTGAGGGCGGCCGTCAGTCATCTGCATCACATTACTTCACGAAACGTACGACAACTATTACTATATTATACAAACGATATTTGACTTAATCATACGCAGCAGTAGCGGTAGCAGCGGCATGCAAGCGGCGCAGCAGTCGCTTAAGGAAGCTCGCTCAAGGAGGTGGATCAAAAGCGCAGATGATTTACATACCTACTTATCGTCATTAAGAAGCACTATCGCTCATTTAAGGTGGCTTTGCGCTTATCTTCTGCGTGGGTATTTTTTATGATCTCTATAATTTTTTGGCATAATTTATTATGAAATTTCCTTTTTTGCAGGACTTCTCTTTAGGTTGACATCGTTCGTGCGTCAAGTGGCAATTAGTAGGCGAATGTTGCGCTGGTTACTTGAGATTCTTATATAATACGAAAGTACATACATGAAAACTACTCCTCTAAAAGTATTGCCTCTTTTACAGAAGAAGAATGTGTTACAAATGTTAAAAAATGTAACTATCTACAATATAAACCATTTAATAAATTATTGAATAATTATCCTTAAACTGCATTTATTAATGTGTATCCTTCTTTTGACTTGACCACAACTACCTGTGTTAATATACACCTGTTTTTTAGCCCGAGGTGGGCAGCTCACTAAGAGCAAGCACAATTTACTGCATCTTCCCAGTTCGTAATATATTATAGTTCCTACATATAGGTACTGCATGCTTCGAAAATGTACACGTTTTTCACCTGCTCTGTGCCTGTCAATGCCAAGCCCAAGATAGGAAGTTTGCACATGAATACCGAAATTTACAGACCCACTCTCAGAGTGGCGGCCACTTTGTTGATATTACATTATATAATGTGTGTAAATGCATTAGCGCAGGGAGTTCAGCGTCGGATCGCCGATTGCCGATAAGCGTCTGCTGATTGGTATTTAATAGGCCACCTTTTTCGGTGTAATTACACATCTGTAATTTTTAATTAGACCTCTACAACCTGACTCAGCGTCTTGAGGCCATTCTTACAGCACTCGCTTTAATTCTCATGTATTGTATCACCGATGCATCATACTGATTACGTAATTATAAATTATGCCTTGATTAAGTGCATATTAATTATGATATGTACAGAGAAAATAAAAAAATGAATTAATTATTACTTACCACATGTACCTAATATTTTCCTAAATCCTTTTCGTTAACTGAAACAAAGAAGAATAAAAATAATTAGTTTATACACTTGTAATTGTTTTAGAATAAAATTAAAGGATAATTTATAAAATACGTAGAGCCATCTGTAAAAAATCTGACAGACTATAAGGAACAAGAGGGCTAAAAAGTTCTAGCTGTTAAAAAACCTTAGCCCTTCAACACTAGAGGGCCCACAGCATGTTTTTAAAAACTCACAGGTAAACTTTATACCCTTACAAAGGCACAGTAAAGGGTTAAAGAACAAATTTAGTTAGGGTTTCAGATACAATTTATCGTAACGCTTGCTTATGGTCCATTCATTAATTTCATTGGAAATAGTGCGAAAACATCTAGTTAATAAAATAACATCAAGTTTATTTATTCTTATTATCTTATTTAGTGCTAATTGCGAATTAAGGCAACTTTTCTAGGCAACGATCAGGAAGACACAAACAACAAATATAAGTAAATAACTAAATAGATGGAAATATCCAGGGCTGACACTCGGCGGCAAATCGGATAAAAAGTGAATGGCTGACTAAATCGAGTTAATTAAAGCCTCTAATTAATTGCTGCGCATGTTAAATTCCAAATTACACACGAACTGCTTGTCCGGCGATTGCGCGCGTGGATTTGCCGCGCACAAATCCTGTTCGTCACACACATTTCTAGCCATTATTCGAGTCGGCTGTACTCGGCTATAAATAAATATGTGTATACGAAAAAAGCGCTGCATAACACCACGCAGACATCGTATAATGCGCGTAGTATGGCGCGCACTCACTTTTAATTTTAATTAGACCAGATCTGAGCAACCTAGAGTAATAAGTACATATAGTAAATACGTATGTAAAGCCAAAGCGCACTCACCAACTAGTGCTGAGAATTTTTTAATGAGCACGACACTAAGCCTTCACGCTTTTTGTTCTTAAATTAAATTGAAATACCTACATTCGCTTTTCTACACTAATTAAACAAAAAGAATTGCTAATCAATGTAGACTTGTTTTCTTATAGTTAATTAAAGCTTACTCGCATTCTAAGCTATAATACAATACAATATAACGAGCAAGTGCTTACTTATAGTTACTTATTACACAATTACTAAAGGGTTTAGTGATGTTTCGAAAAATAACTCAATAGCTAAAATCACATTGCACTACAATTGCTCAAGTGGCACAGGTAAGTTTGATACCAATAACCAATATGCTCCATATAGTAGAAACCACTTAGCAATCAATGACAATCGATGACACACAAAAGAGTCCTCACTCAGGTAAGAATTTTTTTAGGTAAGTATTATAGTTGAAGTTGACAAAAGGAATCGAACCACAAACACGCCAAACAAGGCTTGAATTGAAAGTGAATTCAGAGTGTAAAAACTGTGTCACAAGTCAAAGCATTTTGAGGATCTAATTACTTAATTACAACTTGCAACTGGAATTTGAAACTCCAAAAAATTCACAATAAATAACATCCCAAAGATGTCTATCTGACAGAGAAAAAAACGTTCCTAACAAGCTTCACAACCTGAAAACTTGAAAACTCAAAGAAAATAGCTGATAATATCTATAGGTATGTAGGCATACATATATAAGCAAGAGACAATAGGCAACCAACAACTTGACTGCTGCTGTTGCATAAATTATCCCAAATATTACCAAACTAGGTGGGTATAATAGATGCATCGATAAATAGATCTATTGTTTTGGGGTGCAATTAAATCGTTAAGATAATTATAAGATATCACACGTTGCAGCGGCGGAAATTATCGCGAGTGTAATCAGGAACACGAAAGTGAATGGGTGAATGGAGAGCCACATGGCAATGGCGGTAATAACGAAGGATAATTAATCATAACTTCATTAGCGCTGCTTGTCGGGGGTCCGTATAGCATGGAATTGAAAAGAATTCAATTCGTTCGAATCGAGCCGAATGGAATCATTATTAATTCTTTTACGCCTTCGTATGTCGCAAATAAACCGCTTAATTATTAATTAACAATCAAAATGTGATGTGGCCGCTGCAATTACGGCCAGCGAGAAGTAATTAGAATGGTTGGTATTGTTCAATTAGTGGCCGAGCGCATTATAATTGGAGATAGACGTACAATTAATTACACACAAGCCATTTAGACGTACATATGTAAGTAAAGTAACATGTACAAGCAAGCAAGTGAACGTATTCTTTTACCTTTTGCCAAATAATAATGAAATCTTAGTCAAGCAATTAAGTGCGTTCACGCCGTGCCCACTGTGATAAAAATTAATTTGACTGCGCGCACCCATACGGCGAACGCTGCCGGTGAGAGGAATTAATTAAACGATTAATTATGTAGCAATTGCTCCAAACGCCTTAGATAAGTGCCTATAAAAAACAGTGCGCTGATTATTTTAATGAATCGTCAAACATCATCAATAAAAAATCAGAATTAAAATAAAATACACAAACAAGAATTCATTATCATTTAATAAGAAGAATTTAATAAGAACAAATTACATATTGATCATTAAAAGTGTACACTTTTTTAGGCATTTGCCAGCCGTCACGATCCCAACGACAATCAACAAATAAGCTGAGAACTAAACGGAAGAGGAACTGTCATCTGAAGTTAGCTGTCACATGTGCCTATCGTATTCAAATTAATGTCTTCAAGAGAACATTTCCCCTTTACCATTCAAAGGTGATCGAGAAGAGAAGAAAAGTCGTACGATTGCGCAACGGAAGCGGCACAATGTCATGCTTCACATAGATCTCATACCTGAAAGGAAATATTCCTTTCCTGAAGGCAAAAGAAAAGCAAAAGCACAGACCAAAGAAAGGGTGACCGAAAGAACAAGCAAACGAAGGTAAAAGTGAACACTTGCATCACGTATGCAAGCTGGCACCGAGCGACTGGAAGAAAGAAAAAAAAGAAGGAAGGTGAGGAAGAAGAAGCTGTGCGTATGCAAAGAAGGAAACGCGCCAGCAGGTAGCTGACCTTTTCCAGATCCCAGACGACATCTGCATCCCGACACACAATGCTACTCTCTACGCATCTGCATACGAGTACAGGCATCAAATAAGTAATAGAATAAATCAAATTAATTCACGGGAATTCAAGAACGAACGAAAGAAGGCCAGGGGTTCGTCCCCAACCCTTTCTCGGAATCTTATTCTTGGCGCATGCAAATTGGAAAATATAGTGTTCCAATTGTCATGCAGTGCAATGGGAACGAACGAAACGTCGAAGAGTGATGATAAATTATCATTAACCGGGTTCTGGGCGCTTAGAATGCAGCCTGATTGAGCTCATTTGAATATGATTGAAATCCCTTTGGGCGACATGCAAATTTTTCTACCTGGATGCTGTTGTTGCCTCAAATCCCTCATTACTTATGCAATTCAATACATCACGTAGTAGTAGGGTTAAGTCAGCATCGCAGCTACAGAAAAAACCTACAAAGCAAAGAGCGTATGTACGCCGTGTTCTGATTTTTACCGTTAGACCCAAAGAACAAATGCGCATTGCCTTCATTCAGCAATGAAGTGGATGTGTGTTTGCGGACGTGAGGATGACGGGATGGATGGATGGATATGCAAATGAAGTTCATTCAAAAAATTCGCTTTCATTGACGGCTGTAAGTACCCTTTCGTGCGTTCATCCGACCATTCGCTTCCAATCCGCGTTGTCTCTTCTCCGGGCGCTTGTTAACATACATACTCGTATTTGTTTGTCAGACAGGCAGCAACCAAGCAGACATTTGCATAGCTGATAAAGTCAACTCTCAGCTGTCTGCTGAAAACTTGTGTGTGTTTTCTTAAAATAATATTGTTCTGTATTGTATTGTATATTAATAGGTGAGTCAGTTGTGTAAATACCGCTGGAAAATTTCAATTTCCAATTTTCTTCGTACGGGTAAATAATATTTTCACGTTCAATAAACAAGAAAGCTATTTTCCCCCGTCATCCTCATCGTCGTCGTCATCGTCATCGTTATATTCAGCGTTCGCTCCTTCGTTCGTTCGTTCGCTTGCTTGCAGGATAATCAATAATATTTCAACAATGCATATGCATGCAAACATATTTCCTAATTCATCTAATGGCGTATTATTTACCGGCGGCGCACTATTTATTTATTGGATTACTGAGTGACTTGACTTGATGGTTCGTTCAGTCGAGGCCATTTCGCCGCCACCAAGCAACCAAACAACCACCACCACCACTGTTGCCGCCACCGAAGCATTGAGGTAACGAGTGACTGGCGAAATTACATACCCATGTACTTATACGAACGCTTACACTTACGTCTAGCTCTCGATAATGTTTTATTGTATACCTACTGTAAAAAAATGAAATAACATTAGCAATAGGTGTGTACCTACATATAATACCTACTCGTTAATCAAAACTAGTGCGTAGAAATATACAATTAAAGATTGACAAAATTCCCTTTACAATTCCACACACTTGTCTAACTCTTGGCTGGAATTGAAGGTAAAACGAATGCGACACCATCAACTCGGATAGGATAAAGGCTGCGAGAGCCGAAACGTAACGAAACGTGCGGAAATTTATTAGACGCCAGCCAAGGCAGGCAAAGCAGGCACCACCGACGACGCAGTTACTTCTACTGCCACTGCTACAGCTCCTCCACCATTGGAGAAATGTGAGGAAATTGTGAAAAATCGCAAATGGAAAGCACGAAACTATTTTCCTCGATTTGTACGAGCCGCAGAATTCCAGCTCAATTTGGGCGATTCCTATATTTATTGCCTGCCTACTCACAGAGCCCCAACCAAAAAAATAAGTTCACTTGACTTGACGACGAAACATTATCATGCATGGAAAAATTTTCTATTTATTATTTATGTTGGGCCAGCCTCTAGCCTTTAGCCGCTAGCCGGCTGGAAAGGAAGTGGCGTAAAAAATAAGAATTACCTTGTCGACTGGATACGATATATGCACATACATACATACATAGGTATATGTGCATATGGTATGGTATAATACGTGGAAAGCGAATTGAACTCGAAGTAAAGTGAACATTTCATGATGGCACGACTACCGGCAACCGGCGAGCGGCCAGCCGGAATGACCACCAATAATAATGAAAAGCAATTTAGGCGTGTGCAAGCAAGCAGCTAGCATACGTAATCGAAATATCCTTATTGAGTATGTACCCACAACCATGTAAGCAATGCTTGAATATTTCAAAAATGTTAGGCAACCATACATTCATCCTATATTATTATCATTATGTTCTGCAGGTGCTGTGCTTTGGTGTATTCATAGAATCACCAATCCTATCCATATTTAATACAATAATGTGTGTATTACAGATTTCTACCTCACGTCGGCAATCAATAAACCTAAACAAAACTAATAATAATATATTGAAAAGTATATTTCGTCGCCATTTCAAAAACGCATCACATCACCATCACATCACAGCAAAGAGGAAAGTTACATCCACATCGTATCACCCACCACACACGGATAAAATCGATAAAGGGTGCTTTGCTTTGCCTTGCTTTCGCCCGTTGACGAGGCGAGGGGGTGGCCGATGTATGAATGTATGTATATGCCTACGATGAGCAGCAAAGCTTTATGTTTGTATGCGCCTACTATACGACGAATATCAATACCTCGAAATGTATCGAACTATTCTATTCCCACACGTCCTGCAACGAACACCCACCAACACCAACACTGCCATCTCATGTCTTCATGTGAACAGCAAAATGGCATTGCATTTATGGGTGTTTTACCTCAATGAATATCCGTGTTAATCATATACACCACGTGCAACAATCGTTTAATTGTGGATTCGTGCCCCAAATACTGCTCAAAACGCTTGCTAGTCGCGGAGGTGGTGGTGGTGGTGTCGGCGGCAGTGGTGGCACAGCCATGTTGTTGGCGCAAGCGCAAGCGCAATGCGTGCTGCGTGCACGAAAATGCCGATCCGGCAAATTTTTGCACGAAATCCTCGTACAACCGCCTCCTTCGTCCTGCTTCACATCGTACACGGCCCAATCGTCTCACTCCCACGCACACTGAAACCGTTGTGCAAGAAGCAAAGAGATGGCATGCTTGCGATTTCGCGAAACGAACGGAATAGAAGTGGTGGCACGCGTGGCAGGCGCCGCGACGCCCAAAGACATCGCCGAAGATAGGATATACGCGGCGGGCGACCGCTCGCAAGGCATTCGCATCCTTGCCTTCCTCCTTCGATCACCAAACCATCCAAAACTTTCCAGTTGTTGCTGATAACTTAAGAACCAAGAACTTTCCTTCCTTCACTTCTTAAACTATCTTCCTAAGAACTCAAAGTTGTTCAACATTTTATTACTCAATCATACATTACACTATCACGTTGCGAGTAAAAGTATTAACATTTAAAATTAGTGCAACGATCGATTCGACCGAACAGCGGCATCAACAAGTATCCAACGTCAAGACGACAAATAAGGTAAGTTCAGTCTGTTATGTAATGTAATGTAACGAAATGTAAAAAGCTTCCGATTAGCAATTCTTCGCACGTTGTTGGTAATTTTGATAATTAATTTCACCGGTAATTGTCTAATTAATGACAGCGTTAAGAACAACAAAAACAACACACAGAAACGCACAAAACCGCGATGAAAAATTGTATCACGTTCCGTCGGCAAAGAGGCGGCAATGTTTTAAAGCGTGACGCGAGCGTGGCGAGCCAGCTGATGACTTTCTAATCGTCTTTCATCAAGAGGAAGAATGTTGAGATAGGTCTACGCTTGTGCTGCTGCTGCTGCATCAGCGCGGTGGCGGCGGAACTCTCGCGCACTAATCACCCGCCAAATACGCTGCACGCCGTCGTCGTCGGCGTCCTTGCTGCCGCCAGACCTGCTAACGACCAATCAGCGCAGCTGCGGCGTCGCGACGCTTAATCACTCTCGCCTGGAACGCGCAAGAAAACGTACTACGCCACAGTCTTCTCCGTCTCTCGTGTTTTCGCGAGAGACTCATTTTCATTCATTTCCTGCCTACTTTACTTCATTGAGAAAACTTTCACCCAACAGCAACCGATTTTTCTCTTCGTTTTTTCTTATGTTCTTATTTTCACAAATTATTTAAAAAACCACGAACAGGCAGACAGGTTAACAATAAATGGCAGGAAGCCAACGATTAGCATGTAGGTTGCTTTGCAACCCGACATGCAAATTAATTTAAACGCGCGCGCGCACACAACTGACCAAACTTTCGTTGACTTTCTGCACACTTTTGCGGTCGGACGTGAAGTGCGGCGATGATGTTTCAACGTTGATGAACCAAACTATTCTGTTACGACTCATCTGTTCTTGTTTTCACTTGGCGCGGCGCGCTTATTAAAATTCGTCCTGCAAACGCGACTCAATAACCTAACCCTTTAACTGCTCTCGTACGCTAAAAGTTTAAAGTCGTTTTTTGGGAGTGGCCTAACCCTTTACGCACATGTAGTGTATGTATGTTAACACATGTTGGGTGGGGGTAGACGGCGAGTAAAAAACCGAGTAGCTATAGCTGATTAACCCTTTCGAAATTAACATACGCGCAACATCTGCATACGAAAAAACGGCAAGGCATAAATTATTATAGCTACGCACCAACCAAGCAAGCAAGCGAGCAAGCACCCCTTTGCTTTCAATCCAATATCTATCTATCTAACAAACAAAAAATAATTTACCGGTTATTTTTTACCTCTCGACCCACGACCCACGAGCTACCTGGCCACGCAGTGCAGTGCAACGCATCTTCAGATATCCCATATCCCTTCGAGCGCTTTTTATGCATTCATTCATTCATCCAGCTAGTCAGCCTCAGCCTCAGCCAAGCTAAGAATGAAAAATATGATATAAACCATGCTCTAGTGGATAAGAAAAATGCACTTTATTATCAGGCGAACAAAAGGTTTTTGGCGAAACCGAGGAAGAGGATGAGGATGAGTGTGTGTTTGCTTGTGTTTTTCGCGTTTGTTTGTTATGTTGGGATTGTGTTTTTGGGTTTGTTCGTTAAAGGCAGACAGGCAGGGCGCGTGTTATAGATTTACATATAGATTCCTTCTCGCGGCAAGGCAAGGCAAGCACAACCCTTTGTTGCCGTAACACCGATGGGACGGACGCGCAACTTTTGCCAAAGCCCGCATTGCATAACTTCTATTGCAGTGCTTTCATCCGTTAATACTATGCCACGCATGTAATAAATAACCACCAAACAAACTCGGAAAAAACTAAGGGTAACAACAATAGTTTACAAAACTTTGCATAATACTCAAAGTCATTATTTTTAATTGCGTTCAGAACTCATACTCATACTCAGACCTAGACTGAAAGTTTAAGCTGAAGCTTAACCTAGAGAAATTCAGAAATTCATTTCTTTAAAATTCACCGTCAGCGTCAGAGGCTGAATGAAACTGAAATTCAAATTCAAATTCAAATGTCATTTGTTGAAATGCCAGTTGAGTGAGTCTCCCAGCAGTTGCAGCAGAGCAGTAAGTATTGCGTCCTGCCTGCTGTCGGAATATTCCCTACTGGAATATATTCGAGGAACGACATTCATTCGAAGACGCCAAGCCAAAATGAAATTCGCGCGAAGAAGCACACACATGTGCGCGAAAAGTACGTTCTTGCCTGCCTTGTACACTTGATAGTTGTGTTGCGTTTCACTCACATCCAGCCTGCAGCCTGCAGCCGCCAGCCGGCAGCCGGCAGCTTCAGCTCCACAACACACATCATGTCTTTCTGGGCGAAATAAGATATTGAAGTGGAAATACACACGTGAACGCGATTCATATGTGACAGTCACACACGGTGGTACGGCAGTGCAGGCAGAGAGGGTGGCCGCGAGGGAGCAGCCGCCACCGTTGCCGCCATACGTGTGTGTGAATGTGGTGGCAGGGCACACACAAGATAAGAAAGGTGGCAGGCAGGCAGGCAGGCAAGGCAGGGTTGGGGTTATGCGTACGTCTACACATTGCCGGCGCAGCGCCATCCACCACGTTGCCATGACTACGGGCTCCGCCAGCGGGGGTGGCACTGCCGATCATCCGCAACAAGCTACCCCCGTGCGCGCGTTTGCATCAATATACCCTGGTGTGCGTGCCATGCTTTGCCTTGCCTTGCTTTGCTTTGCGACAGTGACATCCAATACATTGGGCCTGGGCATTTCCACCCCAACCACCCCAGGAGCCCCACAAAGATTCGATATTGTGCCGAAAATAAATTGCGCCTCGATCCGCGATGCGATGCGAGCCCAGGAGCCCAGCCATCATATAGAAATGCGAGCGAGTCAAAGAAACGAACGAGTGAACGAACGCTGTTGCATTTTATTCGAGCTCTGCCACCAATGTTGCCGCCGCTGCTTTGCGTATGTTATTCCCGGCTTGGCTTGGCTTGGCATGGCATGGCTTGGTATTGATCTCACTGCTCGCTTCTCGCTGGCACGGCTTAGTGCGTACGCGACACGAAATGACGAATAGGCGTGCAAAATTGATACTCTCAAAGTATTGCGTTTCAGAAATTGTATTTCAGAAATTGAAGCGAGAATTCAGCTCCACTCTGCGCCTTGCCGCTGCCGTCTGGCAAAGAAAATGATAAATTTACTTTGTTATCCTGGCGACAACGAACGACCTCGATATCTCTACATAGGTATACGTATTGCAATCGAATTCGAATCAAGAAAAAGATCAATCACTATAATAAATATGGTAACTCACATCCCAAAACCAAAAGGATAATTAATTAATTAATTAACTCAGAAGCGATGGTATAGTAAAGTAATTTTTGAATGAAATGAGTTTAATGCTCTAGTGACCTACATAGTAACGAGCGAGTAAAAGTGATGAAGGTTAAATGCGTAAATGCGCTGGCGGCTGGCTGGCTGGCTGCTCCAGTGTCTCAACACGCCGGCTGCTGATGACGACGACCGGGGGCGGCAAACGAACGGCGTACGGCGGCGTCTGGTCTGGTCTGGTTTAGTCTGGTCTGGTCGCGAAGATGTGTGCGAGCGGCGTGTGTATTTGGGGAGTTCGTTAACAAGTTGAATGAGTCGATGAATGCCGGCACACATTGCGGAAGAGCGAGATGCGACCACGCATATGCATGCTTTGCCGCCTCCTTCGCCTTTGCCTTCGCCTTCGCCGTCGCCTTCGTCGCCGTTCATTCATTTCGCCAACGCGAATACCTTCTTCTCTCTTCCTCGCTCATTTCGCATCGCATCGCATCGCGAAGCCCGAGCAGCGCGCCAATGTGTTTCCCTGTGTGCGTGTCGTATGCAAATACGGCTTGCTGCTTCCTCTTCGTCCGTGTGTTTAAGAGATGAGTTTCCCATTTTAAAATTAAAGCGTGTACGCCGACAGACCGACTCAAGCTTGAATGAGTGCGCCTTTGCCCCGCTGCTTCTGCTTCTGCCGTCTGGAAATGGGTGCAAAATGAGGATCAGAATGAGAAAGCGAGAGGAAGTGTAAACTAGACCCTGACCTAGTGCAACTCGCAATTGCGAAAGAGAGTTTCGCACAACTTGCTGCAAACTTGTTTGCCATTTTCTCTTCACCTCGTTTCACTTCTCTCCGCAAGACAGGCGTGACGCTAAAAACTTTTTCCTCATTCGAATTATGATAATCTCTTACGTACTTACGTACAGGTACCTGTCTCATAAAATTACACAAGAACAAAAACTTTGCAGACTTTTTTTTGTCTTCAGAACTTTACAGAATTCGGTTAAAACCATCAAATAAAAATCAAGTTATTATCGAAGGAAAGCTGTCGACGCTGCGACCACACGAACCATCAATTGATGGTCACTCCTGATATAAAATGTCGGATAATAATCAACACTCAAGAGGCATTTCACTTCACTGCTGCCGGTCACAAGGCAACGGGTTTGAGAAATAAGTGATGGCATCACGTTTCCTTGATAAGTATAAGCAAGAAGCAAGCAAAGACCTGAAGAACCCAAGAAGCGAAGACGTGACATTGTATTATATTAGTGTTGTTGTTACTGCCGCAGCTGCAGGTGTCTGCAGACTTCTTCAGCTAGCACCTCACTCATCACGGACGCGCTGATGAGGCAAAGCAAGTGTTTCGTGTTTCCGTGTCCACTCAGCTTGTCCACAGCTCACCCCTTATTTATTAAAATTCGTTTACAACGTGTGGCCTGCCAGTTGAATTATAATGAAATGATGGCATGCCATTGAAAACAACCACTAAGTATGTCAAAACCCTACAATTCTCACAAACATGTGCTTGCGTACCACAAACACTGCTATTAAACTTCGATTAAGAATTCTATCTCGTCATTTGCTAAGTAAACTTACTCAAAAGCAACCAAGCAACAAGAATATAAAAATGAACATTTAGTTCAACAATTTCCCACTCGTTGCTCTTGTCAAATATCAACTACACGCTTGTTTTCGCAGAGGAAACATGAAAAATCGCCAAATCTTCCTCTCAATTCAATTCACCCATTTACCCTTCTGATTACGACAATTTAACCCTCGACACGAAAGCAAACACACATTCATTCAAACTGTCTGACTTTCTCTTCTCTACCTGCTTGCACTTCACTAGTGAGCAGCGACTCAAGGGTGAACGAATGTCTTTCCGTTTTTATGGAGCGTTTAATTCACAATTGAACATTTCATTTCATTTCCGATTCATAAACGCAATTTATCTGATAGCAGAGATAAATCTTGAGAGATAGATACGGTTCCCTGTACCCATGGTATCTTACCTGGGGGTATAGTATGTAGATGAGTGCGTGAATGCATGTGAAAATTGCACTCAGAGTGGAAAAGGGTTAGAAAGGGTCGTCGCCGTCTATAAATCAATCGAATCGAAGAAGATAACCTTTTACTTTGCCGGTAAATAACGCACGAACGAACGAACGAACGCTGTGCTCTCGACTGATAGTGTCGCTTCGCTTCGCATTATTCGCATATGCATTATGATTATTATTACACGCTGCATATTCATCTAATAAAATGCACTTTTACCCCGTCCTCTGTGTGTGCATGCAATGCATACATTTTGTCTACGTACATATGTCTGGATATTATGGAGATAGATGTGCACATATTGCCGCCACTGCACTGTTGGTTGCGTATCCGTAACAACATCGAAATAGTGGTTAATCGAGCGTGCATTCAGCGTTTTATGCCGCTAGATAGATAGATATATACATATGTAGGTTAGATTGGCTATGCATATAAAACGTGCATATTTTTTAATAATATCTGATGATATGATGCTTTCCCATTGAGTGTCATCCTCATTCCCATCCTCCACGTCGACGTTGACGTCTGCGTTGGCGTCGCAGTCATGTGTGCACCAACTCATGATGATGATGATGACAATAATAATGCTCACAACGACCATACCTATATTCTACGCGTGCAGTATTAAAATATGAGCACTAAAGTGCTTCCTGCAAATGGAAAACTGCATAATAAATTGAAATTGCATCATGCAGTCAGCGACAGCGGCTAAAACTGCTATAAGTAATCAATTGTATGCATTTCAAAAGTAAAATAAAAGAAAACGTGTTTGTTTGGTTGCCGGTAAATCATCGCCGAATGTACAGTCGGCGCCTGCGTTGCGATAACGCTGTGAATTATACGCTACATTGTTTTCAAATTATTTCAGGACGCAGCATACCCACACCCAACCACGGCACATTGCATTGCAGTGCATTCGGGAATGTAATATTGTTTTTTCTCTGGTGTGCTCGTGGTGTTGTTCATTCATGCAATAAATGTTCAAACCAAATGCAACTTGGACGCGGAATAGGCTTGCATTTTGGTTCATTCCTTTTACACAGAGAAACTCTACAAAGTGCACACGTAACCATACACTTAACTCTACTGGTATGCTATTTTCTTGGGTCACAGTATGCAAATCCGCGTATGGCATGTTGAACGAAAGGGTGCACCCCTGATGGGCGCTGAATTACCGTCTCGGCGGCATGGCACGACACGCAGCCCAAGACGAACGTCAAGCGCCGAAAAAAACACTCGCAACAGCGGGCAACGCAACATTTTTACCTGGCGGGACGGGACACCTACCCTTCTTTCGGCCTATTTTGCATACGCATTCGTGAGATCTGCACACGCACTCGGCACGAAATTGGAGCAGATCAGCAAAGGTTGCATGCATTAACATGACAATTATAATAAGGGCACCCCTTGCCGCTTACAATATGCAAATTATAACGTATTGCTGCGCGGAAGGAAAGGTAAAGTACGGTAACGTAACCCTTTGGAATAGTTTCATGTGAAAATCGCGCAAAACTATTCGATAAATTCGCGCGCAGATGCATAAATATTTTTCCAGCGTACAGCAAAGCTCGACTGGAAAGCATAAACATGTTTGGAAAATGAGTTAATATATCAGCGCGCGTATGTTTATGATATGTGAAATATGAGTACATACAAATAATCCACATTTGCATTGCTTGCTAGTTGGGTTGCCTGTTTGGCAGGCGTTTTAAGGGTAAATGAAAAGAAAGCATTAGAAAGCATAAGCAGTGCGCGCAATCGTGAACAAATCGGTACATTTGCCAAGTCTGCCTGCAAGTAATGTACACGCATACTTCTCATACGAGCTCTCGCGAGGGTACAAGCCATGCAAAGCAAAGCAAAGCAATGCAATGAAAATGAATGATGAATACATTTCTGCACTTGATACCTTATCAAAAATGTTAGAGCAAAGCAATGCGGAAGATGCGTTCACTTCAACAATTCTATCCTGAAGATGAATATGATTTCTGAGTAGAGTGTTAGTGCTGATGGCTAATCTGCAACAGCGAACGAAGGTGCAGTATTGTTGGTACGTGTTGCGGAATTTACGGAATCCGCCCACGCAAAAACACATTGCAAGTATGCGCTGTGACTGTGTCTGAGCCTGGCGCACGTCTAATAAAATAATAGGTGAGTTGCATGAGCACTGCTGCACGTTCGGCACACATTCCGCGCCGAGAGGTATTTAGGATGCATGCGCGATCATCAACGCCACGAGCGCGAGGCGGCAATGACAATGAGCTGAATGAATCGCAAGGTGTCTGTATGTATGCCTGTCGAAGGGCACACACGACACGAACGAATTGTCGCTAAAAGGGCACGCAATAACTCGCTATCAAAACGTACGTGCCAAGCATTTCGATGCCAATCATCATTGTCTTTCTTCATTCGGTTACATGCCATTTCCCACCGCACGTGGTTGAATGTATGGTGCATACCTACCTATATTTTTATGTTTGAAGAAGTAATCAACAATTTATTTTCTTCTACGTAGAATATTTTAAAATTACACTAAACTTAAAGTAAAGTGAATGAAATATAAAAGTATTTTCATATGCACTTGTCACACCTACTGTTGACGTAGGTTTATTTGCGTCAATAATAAGAAAAAGCCGCTTAGAACGCGAATTACCATAGACATTGACTGGTCGATGGACGACGCGAATACGAAAATGCCTCTTCAACCCTATACCTACTCCTCTACGCAAGAAGACAATGGAATATCACATGCGATGCCGCGACTCGCGAGGTAGTAAAACCTAATACGCGAAGAACAATATAACCGGTGCAGCTAACGGATATGAAGACATAAAGCCGAGGAGAAATAACCCTGCTGCCAGACAGCAGTGAGTATGGAAGATGTCACAGCAACGGCGACGGCGACGCCACACAACGCAATACAACATAGCCCATCGTCATATTGAGAATGCTGGAAAAATGCATATGTGAACGCGCCTGGCACCACCAGCCAGCGCTCTCGCCTCTCACTTACATAATAAATACTTTAATAAACAATATTATATCTAAGACAGAAGCATTCTGCATGCCGGTGTCTATTCTTCTTTACTCGCGCACATAAAGGGGCGACAATGCGCATTAAATGCGCGTCGCACTCGTCGAGATGAGCAGAAAGAACCATAATATGTTCGATATTTATCCGCTTCATTTCATTTCGTTTCATTTCACTTTTATTGCGCGCAATGAACATAAGAATTCATCACTTCAGTAACAACAACTTTAATATTAAATCTACAATAGTACCTACTACTCGTATATGTCCTAAGTGTATTTTGTTACCATTTTTTCATTCGTTCACTTAAACTAACCTAACCCAAGTCTAACTAAGCTCAAGTCTACTGAACGTCAGTCAACAAATTCGTCGGCTACGTGCCAGCTAATATTTTCATATAAAATATTTCGCACTCGTACATTTTCAATATATCTAAAGCATCACCGAGGCAGGCAAGGGAAAAACGATAATACAGGTGTATTGAGAAACGTGCGACGGGACGACGATGTTGGCGGCGGCAACGGCGGCGACGGGGAATTGAGCTTACCAACGAAACGAACGAACGAACGAATGAACGAACGAACAAGCTCAAGAAGATGCGGGAGCAAGTGCTGAACGAGATGAAATTGGGAATGCCAAGCCAGGGATGATGTATTGGCAGGATAAAGCGAGACAGCGGCCGGGGATCCTCTTCGTGGAAGTGGGAACAAGGCAAGCCATCGCAAGCCTCGTCTTGCGCGACAAGAAAATTGAATTTAAATTCATGAAAACTGGAAGTTGCCAACTTGCCTTCTTCTGCTGCTCGTTGTCGCTGCTACACTCTTGTCTACTGCAAGTACCTATGTACATGCAGATCTCGCCCAGCCAGCCCAGTTCACTCACTCCTTTCTCGCTACTCTACTATGTAGGTATATCGAATATTTTTGATGGCTGACGTAGAAAGTAAGTAGCAGCCAGCCAATGTAGAAGACAACATTGCCAATGCAATTGCATCGTGCACAATTTCAAGGCGAGATGAAGGCCGCCAATATAAATTCGCAAAAGCACAACCCAGCCTTCACTGTCTAACAAACAAACAAACAGACAAACAAGCAAACCAACAGTAATGTGTACACTTCTGTAGCAGAAGAGTGAGTGTTTTTCAAGCAACATGTCACTTTTTCCGAAGTGATCCAGTGAATTTCGTTACGAATATTTGCCTTCACGTTGATGATAGACTTCACTTCGATCTTTTGCCCGCGCAGAAGAAGGAAAGAAAAAAGGGATCTGGTTATACCTATGCAGATTCCCTTTGATCTGAAATACATCCAGAGGCACACACGCGTTATTTTTCCGTTGCTTTATGTGTTCCGCCAAGTAAGAGCTTAAATGTACGCATGTGGATGTGGATGTCGCCTTGCTTTCCGGTAGGCAGCATCCCTTCAGGGACCTCCATCCTTCATACATACATACACACATACATTTCCCAATAGAACATCGCCATCGTTTCTTCTTTTTGCGCCAGCGCCACCGCCACAAACACAAAAATTCTAGTTAGGAAACCAACAAAGCAACTTGAATAATAAAAAAATACACACGTCAATAATAATTTTGAATATTTTCTACTATTATTATTATCGGTACTTTTGATAGATATTAGGTATTATATTCAGATATTCTATAAAGTCGTGAGCAAAATCATCATAAATTCAAAGTAAATGATAAAAATGACAAGCACGTACAGTTCTTTCTTCTGTATGCACTTCGTACTTCGAACTTGCGAGCAAATTTACATACGCATACATGGATTGAGGGATTAAATCAACATACGACTACATACGTACGTAGGTAGGTAGGTAATGTGCATATATGCGGAATATGTGTACGGAATGCATTTCCGGTCGTCCGTCCGTTCGTTCGTCAGTCAGGAGGCAAGCGAAGACGCTTTATAATAATACAGCACGATTCGCGCCGCATGCAGATGACAGATCAATGCAATTGCCATTGGCATTGCTATTGCATTGCCAATACTATTCCTAGTGCAGTGCCAGTGCCAGTGGCAGAGCGAGTGCAGCCAATATTGGGTTTGCATGCATGCATTCGTCAATAACGTCAAGCGCTCAAGATGTCAAACGTCGACGCATGTGTACTGAACTAAACGAATGAATGAATCAGTGAGTTTGAATTTACGGATGCGAGATCCGTAGACGAGCAAAAAGAATATTCATTCGTCTGCCCTGCCTGCTTGACATACCGATGCAATCACTGCAATAATACTGGAATCGACGACTACAAATCAAATTGATTTGTCTTAAGTAAGCAACCAGACAGGCAGACATCCAGACAGTCACTCAACAATTTCTTTTTATTTCTATGTGTTTGCTTCTTCTTTTTGTCTTAAACCAACACTTAATAAGCAATTGACAAAATGATTCAGTCTATGTACCTATGCAGTTACAACACACACCACAATACAAAAAACGATTAATCTCTTGAGAAGATAAGATACACCAGCGATGATAAGACCGATTCATGGCTAAGTGGTTTAAATGCTCACTCATTGCCTGAATCACCTACTTAAATTTATACGTCGCGTCCGCATGGAGCGAGACGCAAACAAGGAGCAAAGCAGACAAGATTGCATTCATTGCCTGCCTGCCTGCCTGCTTGCCTAAAGGGACGCAAAAGATGTAGACTCTAATGCATTATTACTCCTTAGGGATGAACTCGTTTCATCTCCCTCTCAGCCTCACATTTAGCATATCACTTATCTCGCGGTTGCCATGTAATGAATACGACATACCGTACCGTACCACAGTCAATAAATAAAAATTATGCAATTACTTTGACTGAACGCTGTCTTCGTGCGAATTGTCGCGAAGAAATACACAAGACGCGTAGGAAATTGACACGTGATTGAACTTTCATTGCATTTGGATGTGAATTTTCCATTTTCACGAAAAGTCCGCATGACGTCTCCTGCTCCTGGTTCTTCATTGGAATAGTCTGGCAAGGAAGGAAAATTGGGGGGCGGCATACCATAGAGGCATGCATGATGCGTGCGTGTTTCTGGCTGCATCTTGCGAGTAGAATAGAATAGAATAGCATAGCATAGGAAAGGATGGGATAAGATCGGTGAATCGGATACAATATGAAATTCCCCTCTTGTAGGCGCATAGCAGGATGTTGCGTTCCTCACCATCCATCCATCCAAGCATCCATCCATCTATCCCTTCACTCTTTCTTTCACTCTTTGCCATATACAAATAGAATAGTATACAAGGCGCTCAAATAAACTTATAATAGAAATGGCCCAGAAACATTGCATAACTTGGATAAGTTTCTAACCCTCTATATTATTGTCATACGCACTCAGGCAAAGTCTACTCGAATATATTTGCTCGTGCCTAAGAAATAGACAGACAAGCAGAGTCTGTCAGACATACAGACTGACAGACAGACAGACTTACAGAGAAGCAGAAGAAAGTAGAAAGTAAGAGAAGACTTTTCTTCTCTGTGAAAGCAACACACACGAAAACACGCAGAAAAAGAAAAACCATCCATCTTTTGCAAAAGTGGGCACAAGAAGGATGGATAGAAACAAATTTATAATAGTCTCAAAGGCAGAGAGAACGTATAGATGGAAAGCCTTCAATTTTTCATTCCCTGTACATATAGTGTGTATGCAGATATAAAATGATTCCATGTGCACGGAACAGCACAACACAACACAACAGCGTCGCCGCCAAACAACTTTCAAACACTGATCCTTCGCCTCCGCCTCTGCCTATCATACATAAACTCAACTCAACTTCAATGCACGTTCGCATCTCCTATCCTATATTATATCCTATTGTCTGTTTTCGGTGGTGGTGATATATCAGTGCTCACGCGTCTCTATATCACGTTATGATTTATGCGAGTTTTTCTTTTATCAGCTTTCCATTTTCTTTATTTATATCCACTATCCTATCCTATTCTATCCATCTATTCTCGTTGGTTCAATAACCAGGAATAATCAGAACAGAGCTGAAATATACGAGAAAAATAAAAATATATCTATAAATATAGCCAAACTTCTTGATAGTCCCGAGCCGGACAGGAATATGTAGGTATGAAGCCGCTGTTCATATTTATATTTCTTCAAATGTTTTTAAATTTTAATTACATACGTATTACTGGCAACTGACATTTTACGCCCAGTCTTAGTGATTAATGATTGTTTATTAGCACTGCTAATAGCAAATTAAACTTTCGGAGTCCCGCTGTCAGTTACTCTGTGCTGTACTGTGCTGTAGTGTTGTATAGTTGGTTGCTTCACGCCTCTTTCAACATTATTTGCACACAATCCTTAATGTCACATCGCACTCACTATTAGATCCCGGTAGAAAGGTTTTGAAAAACACATTAGCTTATAGCAAGCTATTCATATAGTACCTATAGTAGGTACATTGATATCGGCCGAAAACTTTTGACCTGTTTGTATTCACGGCGCAAATTAGTTGACTATCATCTATTATGTACATTGACATGAATGATGCGATACACACACCGCAGCATAAAATAAGCAGCATAAAAACTGACATTTTCACATTGACTTGACGAGAGAACACGTTGGTTGGTAGTCGAAAAGGGCACTAATCTATTAATGTAATTCGTTATGTTGGCAGGCACATTGTTGGCACTAGTATTGAATATCATTCTGATGAATCGAAAGAGAAACAAGAAAACTTTCAGACTGAAAAAAAGAGCAAACGCATATGCACGTATCATCAATACCATACTAGATAGTACCTGTGCCTTGATTGCATTGATTTCCTTTCATTCCATTCCGCAGTCTAACCACATACCGCATACGTGTTTCATTCACAAGATCTACCTGAACTTCCCTAATCTTAAGGCATTAAGACGCATCAAGAGAACCCTACAGGAAATAAAAGAAAAACGGAAGCAAAAGCATCCTTTTTAAATGAAAGGAAAGTAAAAGTGTGAGTATTATACCTACTTGTTGAAAGCAAAGCAAAGAAAGCAAGTAATAAAACGAAGGTTAATCTGGCAAATTGAACAATTTGCACTCATTTATTCGCAAGCGCAGCGCCAGCGTTGCTTTTGCCTTCGTTTCGCCGCAATAACTACCCTCGTCGCTCATTCATTTTATTTTTTCTCGCGCGCGCACATTCCGCCGCGTTTTCTTCCTCATCGCCCAACGGCATCAACGGCGGCGGCGTCGTCTTCTTCTCTTGCACACATAATCATGGCATATGCTCCACACAAATGCCACGCGACGGCAAACACTTGTTGCTGCCAATTTAGTCGCTGGCAAATTAGATGAAACTGTCATTTGTGTAACCGGCAGCTCGCGCGCACCCTTCATCATTATTTCGCGCGGCTTCTGTTTGCCTTCAGACTCTTTAGACATACTTACTTGGGGTGTGAGTGACTTGATTGTGTCTTAAAAGCATGTTTAATCTTACGAATAAATTTATAAAATTAATTTGTGTGATAACCTAAAAATTGGTTTTATTCAAACTAAAAGAAAAGGAAAATAGAATAGACGAAAGAAAGAGTGATAAATCGACTTACACCGAGGGTCAATACACAATACATCATTACGGAAATTGGTGCGCCATGGTCGTGATTGGCCCGCACAATTTCGGCCATCACCGGCACCCCCGCGATATATTGTCAAAAGCAATCGAGGGCTCGCTGCCGCCTTGACATGCATTGACGTTTATGCACCCTCTCCCTTAACTACAATATGATAATATAAACTAGCGTTTGGTTTGGCGGGCGATGCTACACACAACCGGAAGCAAACCGAATCGACATTGTTCAATACTGTCGTTCACGAAAACCAAACAGGATTCTACCAAGATTTGCCGATACAAGCCAATAAACCAATAAACCTGCATTGAATTTGTGCTGAAACCAACCTGACTGAAGAGGAGCGCAAATTAAACGAGGCATACTCGACGCGACGCGACGTGTAATAAAATTTTTATCATGGAACGTGTGCATTTTGCTGATATGACGCATTGCGGCCGCTGTGAGGCGTTCTGGTGGGCTGATAGAAAGATGGATTGCTTCAACTATCGTCGTAATAAAAATATCTTCACATATACACTATGCCACGCTATGCAATGCTATGCCTGGCAATACTCATACTACCTACCCGTCACCTTCACAATTCGTAACTTGCAGGATAGATAAATATGCACACAAGAGGGGAAAATAACGACGACAAAGACGAAGACCAAGACGACGACGAGTGGAGACATAAAGAAAGTGGAAACCCAAACTCAAACTCAGTTTTTCATCCATCCATCCATCTATCCAGCCAACCATCTATCTGACGAGAAGAGAATCCATTTCATACACATGTGGGGGGTGTATTTTTTGCGCATCGCAGCGTCTTAGTTTGCGTCGCTACGTTATTTTCTATCCAACATATGCAAACGTATCGAAAATCATTTCTCAAATTTCATCCTCGAGCGCGCAACAAACGCGAAACGTCAGAGCGTCACAACTGAAGGGTGGCGCTCGTCCTTACGCTTGCGTTTCAATCGTTCATCAGTGCAAAGTGCACAAAAGCGTGAAACAACAATACCGCAATGTAAATGATCTTCTGCCTGATCATCAGCATCAAGTGAATGAAGTGTGATCACGATTAAAAGATGAAGTCACTGAAAAGTCTTTAAATTTCTCTTGAAAGTCTTTCTTATCCTTATTCTATGTGCAATCACTTATTAACTACGTATGTACACAAAAGTTGGATAGGTTTCTACTGAAATAAATTGAGCAATACAAAATCTTCAAATATTATAGATGATTATATAAAATATTAACAAAATTGAAGACCAAATTGAATTTCCTTTAGGAAATTCAACCGCAAAGCCTAAACTTTCAGTAAGTTGGTTGGTTGGGTGGGTGGTTGGTAGACCTTTGGAATTTCACTCATTTGACATATGAAATACTTATGATTCTGACAATCTCTCAAAATTGAATTCTTTCGTGGTGCACCAGCAACCAGCACCAGCGACAGCAACAACCAAACCAAACCGAAGCAAAGTAAAGTAAAGTAAAGCAAAGCAAAGGCAAAGCAAAAAAGGATAAAACCGTCTCGCCGCGTATTGCCTCGACGTCTGAATATTACATGCAACCGGATGCAAGGCATCTCGCGACGGAAATAAAAAATAACGCAACATTCCTTCACGTGCCACAGCCTCAGCCGTCTGTCTCTTCTTCTTGAGCACACGACACACACACGCCACGCAAAATCATGAATTGAATTTCCACAACTAATGAGTAGACCAAATGCACCAATATCTAAAATTCGAATTAGTTTAGAGCTTTGCTTGCCCCACATTACATTCATTGCATTATTGCGTTGCGTTGCAATTCCTTCAGTGCTTCAGATGCTTGCTTTCATATCGTTCACTTTAGATCTTTTTTCCTTACGTGGTTAGTTCGTTGGTTGTTCACTATGCTGCCGGCATGGCAGTAGAAAGGAGCGAAGCTTAATCCTTCTCTCGTACATTCCATTCCGTTCTATTCCTTTCTGCGACTACGCGAAAATATATCAAATTGTTGGTTGGTTGGTTGGCTGAACGAGTGAGCGAACGAACGAAGAACCAAACTCTTTTCCCGGAAAGCCAACAACGAGCAAATGCAAGCCGCCTCCAAGAGACGCGAACGCAGCGCGCATTTTCAACTAACTCAAAATATCTCTCGTTTTTCACCGTCATGCTTTATTCATTTCTCATGTGTTCGAACATTTGAGGAAATGGATTTTGCGCTCGAAAAGTATTCCATTTCAAAATGGTCCGGATCCAGACTGCCAGGCACGAATCCTATATGCATTTCATATCAGGTACGCTTCTTATCAATAACAACATTAAATGCAAAATATTTTCACGAGGCCATGTCATATCAGGCAGTAGTTTGCTTCAGCTCTCTCTCAAGATGAGAGGTAAAGCACCGCTAAGCGAGCGTGCAAACTTTTGCAGCGATCGCAAAACCAGGCGAATCATCAGCTTATGCATATGACAGGCGCTTAGTGTCAGCTGATATCCTCACATATCATCCGCGCGCGCGCATGCATTCGCCGTAATCTCTGATACCGCAGCCTCCCGCAAAGATCGCGGATAATAAATCATGAGCGACGAGTGCCACCGCGATACTCAACTTCTACTAGTACGAAAAATACGAATAAGAAGAAGCAGAAGCAGAAGACGCTCGACGCTCTAGAAAAACCCAACCACGACGACGCGTCGTCGTCATCTATCAGAACGACGCCGTCGTCATCAAGGACAACAAACACCGATATGTGCATATATTTACTTTGCAACGATGCCGATGATGCGTCAGCTTATATTGTTATTATCAATCAATACCAAAGAAAAACAAACAAAACCCACACTTCAACGATCTTAGAGGAAAATCAATCTTAGAAAGAAAATTCAAGAAATGAAGCAACCAGAGAGGAGAGAGAATAAATTCACACGAATGAGTAAAGTTGAGTAGACAGGTCGACGGTTCATTTACATCGAGTCAATTGACTCGACGCCACATCTTGTTAAGCGTACGATGTGCACTCGCGCGGCACGAAGAAGGAAGAAAGAAAGGACATCTTGGCGGCAGGCAAGACGCGATCGTATTTATAAGCGTCTAACTTTCTATCTCATCTATTTCCTTAAGCTCTACTTTAACACGATCACGTATCGGCTAAATAAGAACCACCACCACCACCACCACCAGTGGCAAGTGAGCAGCGAACGAATGGAATTGATCTGTTCAATTTGCGAGCGCAAATCACTGACTTGTCGTTCATTTGCCATGTCGTTCTGTAATCATATATCTTCGAGTCGAGTCAAGTATTTACCACAGTAAGCGTTCCACATCACTTGTACGCGTATTCCTCACACGCCACAATTCATCTCAAACTGCTTCAAAAGGAGACTCAAGGATTCTCTTCTTTATGTAGCGTACGAGTATTTTTCGCTTTCGCCTCATCATATTTTAGAATATGTTACGATCGTATATCTATTTTCTTAACGCGCACACACAACTCATGCCTCATCCTCATCCACATCCTTCTTCTCATACCTACATACGACGTGCATATCCATGACATCCGTAAAGATAACAACAACGCTGTACGTCAGTCGTTTGGCGCTCAACTCGGGCATTTACTTCCTTCGCCTGCTGGCGCTTGAGCTTGCGCTTGCCTGCCACCCCCAAGTCTCAAACCGTTTACGTTACGTTGCGTACGTTTATATTCATATGCTTTTGTGTTCTGGAAAACCAACTCAAGTAGCTGCTGCTGTTGCTAAACTTTACGCCTCGTGAAAAATGAAGAGCATGATACTGAATAACTTAAAGAAAAGAACAATGCACACCTCACATCAAGTGAAGTGAACGAAAATTCTTCTTCTTATACGGTGTGTGCGTCTTCCTACTATACAATCAATAAATAAATGTTGGCAGAACCGAGGTTGGTGCAGAACTTAGGAATAAATTCAAATACAGAATGACAATCTTATGCTTTCTGTGCTGGTTTAGTGTTTATTTTACATTTGCAATTCGGAGTAGAAATGATGATGATGAGAGACTCTCCACAGCATACACAAATACAGAATAAAATACACAAAAAGAAAATATATTTTTTGAATTTATGTCTAACCTAAGGTTATGATACGTAAGGGCGAATTGAACAGGATAGTCATGCCTCCTTTCCACCCACACTCACTCGCACAGAATGTTATGTTATCGCGCATTCGGCGTGTGTGAAAAACGCAAAATATATTTGCCTCCAGTGACTATGCATACATACACATAGTGGCAGGCGAAACAGCAAAAGGCAAAGACGAGATAGAGCAGGATCCTTGCTGATCCTTGCCTGCGCGCAACGGGCATCCACCCACCCACCCCGTTAGGTGTTACGTAAAAATGGAATACCAAGGAGGGTTATATCACAAATAGTGTTACCCTCGGGTGACGTGCGTTTTATATTTCGGCGGATAAGAATTGATATGAGATGGCATCGGGATCGTGTGAGAATACAAACATGTGCAGACTCACATTCAACCAATTATCTATTAGATTTCATATAAATACCAACATCTTGAGCGTTTTTCCATTCTTGCTGGGTTGCGCTGCGTTGATACGAGATAATTTTGCAATTGTATATTCACTGCGTGCAGCATCATTTGCTGGCGCACAATCGGAAATATCCCGAAAAAGAGCGGCATGACATATCATTAGAGAGGGTAACAAACGCTTGCTCGTTTGCTTGTTATTGTTGAATGCGCACCGCAACGCGCGCTCGTTTTGCGTATTGCATCTCCATTCCGTTCTATTCGGAATTTCACTATAAAACGTAATAATAATGCTTGGAGAAACTAACATAACAGTAACATTTTTGTGTCTGCTCTTCTCAGCGTTGCCTTGCCCTGCTATGGCTACACATACAAGTAACTGCGACTATTATACGTATCGTATGTTTGCGGCTCTATTACGAAAACGAAAACGTCTTTAAGGAGGACATTTCTGCTGTAAAATCACAACCAACCAGGAAGATTTTTATAAATTGTTGAATATATTATAGTCCCTCGGAACATAGTAGGTATGTACATACACACATCAAATTGAAAAGGTAAAATAAATACAAGTACAAGTATAAGTACATACTCAGGAAACTCAACTCTCGTAGAGAAACCTCTCTACAACAAGTCTTTTCGTCATGTGAAAAGCTTAGCAGAGTGCAGAGCTCCAGCAACAACAACAAACGATGAAGCAGTTCATTTAGATAACAAACGTAATATCTATCTATAGATATAGCTATGATACACAACTGCCGCCTTCGCCTCGGCCTCTGCGTACGAGTATATGATATGCCGCCCCCAGTAAGCAAATATAAATATACGTACGACAAAACATACAAAACATGAGAGCTACATTTATATTTGTTGTTCAGTGCTTTCAATTCATTATTCGCTGACAAATCCTCTCCATTAGTATTTCCCTTGTATTTCCGCAAAAGGAAAATAGGCAACCAACCAAACACCCAAGCACCCAACTATCGACAACCAGACAGCTTGCTTGCGCATTTCTTCAAATCCTTTTCTGTCTTTTCAACAACGCAACAATCAACCAACCAACTAATGCGTTTTTAATACATAGCATTAAGGTAAAGTAAAGATGCATTAAGCCCACCGAAATAAATTAAAACACCGGTTACCGGTTACGAAATGCAACCCTAGGCTAGGGAGACAGGTATAAAGCAAAGGGTTAAATGTACAATCGATTTTTCCGTTTCATCATTTTTCATTCGCATCATCCTTCCGAATATTAGGTGGTATTGGATAGGAAAACGCTTCCGACCCGGATATTGGGGCAACGCGCGCGCATACACGTACGAGTCGTACACAAACAGCCAAAAAGTTGCTTGCCGAGCGCTCCGGTATGGAAAGCAATCGACTTTTCGAATGGTTTGTTGTTAAAACCCAGAGATTGTATGCGCCTGGCACTACTATACTGGCTCTACCATGAAACAAATCAAACTCAAACTGCACCTACATACATCATACACTCCTCGACCTACGTACGTATGCATAAGCAAAGTCACCCACAAGCAACAATGCTATAGTAAACTAACATCAACAACCAGGAGAGTTAAATATGCATACAAATTCAACACACAGCGCAAGCACAAGAGCATTTTTTACACAATTGATGAAGCTTTCCCGGATCGGTCGTGGTGTCGACACACGATCCTAACTTTACGTTCACGTTTACGTTTACGTTAGGTTTACAGTTTATGATAAATTGCCTCGTCGAAATTACAATTTTTATGTTTTCGCTCTTTTTACTACTTTTCCTCATCACCAGGCTCCTTCATTCATTCAATTCAATCATTTAACTAAACACTGATAAATTAGCGTGTAATTAGCTTATGCCACCCGCGCGTTTGAAGATAATTAATACGTTTAGAGCCTAATTAGAGAACTATTACTTAATTTACCGACCCCTATGATGATAATCGGTAATTTTATACAGCGGGCAATTTATAAATCTGCTCATTCCCTTTCGGTTTCCCTTTGAAACCGACTTAGAGTTCGACTTCGTACAGCAGAATATGTAGACTTGCATGGCATGCGAAAGCCTACATCTTAACAACAGCCTGACAGCGTAGTCATACGTGTGAGTTGATAACAACTTGCGCCTTCAAGGGTCGACGACCAGCACGCAATGCACATTGCCCCAAAGGGGATAAGATTCGACGACTTGGGGATCCTCCATCCTGTGTACGATTTCCCAATATCTAGTGAAGGAAAGCAAGGAATAAGGTGCTCACTACATGTTCACTACTATTTTGCATCCGCAACCCTCCTTCATTCACTCAAAGTGTACAATACGCAGTACATCTTTGCATTTTCAAATTCAAATCTCCCATATGCATGTGACATTTTCCAATCAATATTTTCAATTGCAATGCAATGCTTTCTTGCAGTTTCCTAAAGAATATTCTTATACTTATCAAATATGCAAATATTAAAAGAAGCAAACAAACACCAAAGAAAATCAATTAAGTAATTACCGATACGAATACAATTGATAACTATAGAGGTATTAGCAAACGGAGGAAATGAGTAATTACGTTGGCTTTTCTTATGCCGAATGAGTGATGAGTGAGTGAACGAGGAGGTCTACTAGTAGTCAGTCCAAGCCCAAACAAACGCAACATTCATTAATTTTTTATATTTTTGTCCTATTGTTATACAAACTCATCCTCGAAGGCAAGCAATGTCGACGGGCGCGATTATTGGTTATTGTATAAATTTGTAACACGTACAACCGACTGACGTTGCGTTGTGTTGCGGCTTCTTGAAGGCTGAAGGCGGCGCAGCCTTCAATTATCTTGCATTATACCATTCATTCTTCATCCTTCATTTCGAGTGCGCCCAAACTCATTGCTATAGTAGCAGTACTTATGCAGTGGAGTGGAGTGGCTGCCACATGACCATTGCATGTGGCTGCCACCAAGTATACCGCATATTTTCGTGAACCATTTATTATTCATCAATAATTTCGTAATCGATTAATTTTCTTGTCAATCACTCATTTATTCAACGCGCGTGGAATAAACCACTGAACCACCGAACAAACCACCAAATTCAGCCAATTCGGCCGTTAGATTGAACTTTAAATATTTATCCATACACAATACCATAGCCTCGCTTTTTTTGTGCATTTTCTTTCTAGCAAACATGCTACAGTACACACCCATCATCGACGTACATAGGAATAGAATACCAGGAACACTAGAAAAAGCCTGAATAAACTCGAAATAAAGCCGATAAACATTTCATGTCTTAAATTGCCGTATTATTTGTGCATTTGTGTGAATTATCGCACGTTTATTTATTCACATTACTCCGTCTCGTGGGGGCGGCGAACGACCATGGCTATGGCGCAAAGCGCGCAGCAAAATAAAATATGTGTCTGTGAAATATTTTACGAAAATGTGATGAATGCACGTATTGCATGCGCATACCAAAGCCACCCAAAACTACTCACCCGACCAGAGAACAGAACCCAAACAGAAAATACAGAAAACTTCAACTGCAACCAGACATGCAATCAAAATATATGCAAAGAGTCTCAGAAAAATTCGCTTTATGCTTGCATTCCATTGACAACTATCTATTTATTACTAAAAAATACCACCTCTCGGTAATGCATTATCCTTATGACAATAATCCTTCAAAAAAGAATGAAAAATGTAGGTGTTTTCAGCTTGATTTTCTCATATTTTCAAGTTCTAATAGTATTTGGCAATGAGGGTGAGTCAACCCCAAAAAAAGGAGAGTATTTTGGGCTGGACTTGTCCGAAGGCCGCTAGCTGGCGCTTATTCGCCATATTCCACCCTTGCTTATTTGGCTGCTCGCCCACTCATCTCACGCACTCAACCCCAAAATAAGGGATTGCGCGTTGCCTTGCGTATTGCGTATTGCCTGTAGATTTACTTCATTTTTTTGGCACTGTTGTCACATGTCGTTCCCATGTGAAATGCTCGAGCACAGCACATATAGGGACGAAAGCAATTTTAATAATTCATCACTTTATCAGTGAGATTTCATATTTCCAGCGTTCACAAAATTCAAGCCCACAATCAGTGTTATTCAAGCTCTCAATCATTCATGGACAGCCAGTCCAGTCGCTTATCCAGGTTAGGGGTCAACCCACACAAATTTGTTTTTCTTGTTTTGCCTCAATTTCTATGAATAAAAATTTCTTTTTGTCTTGTGAATTTACAGTTTTAGAAAGTTCATTAAAAACTTTAAACCTACACAACAAATAGATGATAAATATTAATGTGATCGATTATTTTACCGAAATTACTTTAAAAATATCGCCCACGTCGCACAAGACTCTGAATCAAATTTGTACATAGTTTTGGCACCGAAATACACGTACATATTCCTAGACAATATTTACGATTGCGTTTAAATTATGATCACAAGCATCATTAATTCGTATCTCATCTCATCTTTCGGTACGTGCAAGAGCCCAACATGAGCGCAATCCGGGTGAAACTGTGTATAAAGGTTACACATCCCGCACATGAATCACAAAAGCAAACTTTTCAGTCGAACAGTGAGTGTATGTATGCAGATTCCGCATGCTGCATGCATGTTTAGTGTACTGTATGATGCAAAAAGTAAATGCAAAAACTGGGAGTAGCCGTGGAATTATAATAGAATAATAGAAAACATATTTCATAGATATTCAAATGTTGCATGCACCGCTAAGCAGGTATAAAACATAATACTCCGTAGAAAGGAAGCGCTCTAACCCTTTGGGCTTTTTGGGTTTTCGCTTTGTTTCGTTGGGTTGACGCTCTTCGGGTTAAGAGCCACAAGCGATGGGTCGCTTGATTTGTGGGCCATCTGCATACTTTTTTTCACTTATCTCTTCTATTCTATTCTATTCTTTTCTCTTCAAACACACAATTCACAATATATTCAAACTTCCAATAAAAAAGATGTGACTTACATCTTCTTCTTTCGTATTCCTACTCTTAGACCACTTATTCACAGTCAAAGTGTAATTGAATGCGCGTCTAATAGGATATTAATATTTCGCGAAAATACGTATATCAGGTGAACATGCATGTGAGATTGAATAAATGTATGAAAGCCTTTCCTTTACGCCAAGAAGCCGAAGCCCGCCCGCTTTGCAGTCTGAGCCGGAACGAGCGCCAACTATGAATACCCAACTTTGGTACGAATATTTCATCCGCATCTGCAGTATTCGTTTTCCTCTCTAATCGGAAACGACATTGGCAAAGCCCACACGAGAAAGACGAAAGATTGTAATAAATTGTATTCGCGACGCCATAATTCAACCGAGGGATGAAATCGCGGCAAAGAAGGCATCCTGCTAACAAATTTATTACAACAATTTCAGCACGTGTCAAAATTTAAACGCTTCTTCCTCCTGCAAATCACGCGTGAGAGCAATTATTACGTACGTACGACGTGCAAGTAATCTCATTCATTGAAAATCTATTTGGATTTTTCAATAAAAATTCGAATTTTATGTAATCTAAATGTATAATAATATCGTGCGTGCGTGCACGTGTGCTCGACTCCATCTATGTATCTCTAAGACGACGACGACGACGACAACGAGAACAGACGTACACGTAAACGTAGAAGATAGGTACATACATAGGTATATCTCATCCAATTTTATTTGCTAGTGAAACCTTTTTATTCGCGATGCGAATTCAAATTTGTTCCTCGTTGGCTTGCGTTACCGTCGTTACCTACGTACGTTCGTATATGCATTTCATAGTCAATGTATTTTTAACTTTGCTTTAACATTACATTTGCTCAGCCAGTTATTCTATCACATGTGATATCATCGCATATGCGTATGTTACGTAAGTAAAATGCTACAAAATACACACCAAAATGATATTGCTCCGAGAAGAGCAAAGACGTTCGTTCGTTCATTTCTTCTTCTTCATTCTTATTCTCATTCACATCCTCGACTTCTTTTTTCTCTTCGTCGTCTTCGTTTTCCTCATGGATCTCTATTTTATTTCATTTCATTTCATTTCCGCTTCTTAAGACACTTCCGCAAAAAGTTTTATTTTCACAAATAAATCAATTACCTACTATTGTAATTCACTCTTCACTCTTCAAAAAGATATGCATCTTAGAAATGACTTCAATTCTGAGAAAAAAACGTTAATAGAGGTGCAAAGTAATTAACACCTTATTAGTAATTAACTAACACTTGCTTCTCCGTCCTCTATTCTAATTACGCACATAAATTTTACATTTCTTTACGGGTTTAATTTAAACGTTAATAAATTTAATCCAGTTGGTTGGCATCTAGCTAAATTTCACGCAAGTCAGGTGAAGACACAATGGTTTTGCTTCCTTCTTATGCTGGTTTCGTTGATGTTTGTGGTTAACACGCTGGCCATATTCAAATTATCGAATGAAATAAAATAGGTTTGCATGTTGCGGCGCATTTACTCGGCGTTCATTTTAGGAATGCGCCCAGGAAAACCGCCCAAAGTTACCCAAAACTCAAACAACTGATTGTTCCTTCCTTCCTCTTTATTCTTTCCTGACGCGCGCACAATACATTGCGTACAATCAAGAAAAAGCCCAAGCTCACCACACAGGAATATAATTAAAATAGTGCGTGCCGAAATGTGTTATCACGTGTTAGACCCCATTTCTTTGATGTTCAATGTTACATTTTCGTCGAGTTTATCGAGCTGCTGGCACAGTTTTCTATAAGCTATCGAAGTGTTAATACCTGTATAAAGTGCAACAAACATACGTATTTTCTAAGAAAGGTACGTAGATATACATGGGTATTAGGTATAAATCTATAAGCCAAAGCAGAAGAATCGATTATTATCTTAAGCAACGTGTGCGCGAGCAACCCACGCCATGAAAACCACTCGAAGAGATACCATACCATGATGAATGCACGTTCGTTTCCGTGACCGCTTCATGCATGATGCATGCTAAGCTAGCCGAAAAATAACAAAACTTGGTTGCCTCTTTGAATGCAGCACCACAAATAACAAACGAAACGAAACGCGCCAGACGGGAAGCGCAACTCTTCGCCGAAGAGACAACCGGACGTTTCATGTCTACCACACGAAATTCTTTCTTCTTTCGGTTTCGCGCTCATCGCGCGCAACAATAAACAGCCGCGAGTTAAATAATGAGCGAAATCAACGTCGCGACGGACATCCGACCACGACCAAAAGCGCCAAAATAAAAGCAAACAAACGATTGCTGTGATGTGATGTGTGGCTTTGTTCGATTAAACGCAGAGTACATACTTGATGTGCTGATATCAAGAGATGAAATGCAACTGAGTGCCAGAGCACTAGGCGCGTAGTTCTTTAACCCTTTCATGTCTACCTGGATGTAAATTCAAAAACGGATTTGAATTTTTTAACCCTTCAAACTTGTATATAAAGAGAAAGACAGACAAAAATAAAGAAAGAAGGCAAATATTTGATATGAAATTTTTGGGTAGGGTTGCCTACCCTGTACTCCATGCAATTTACTTCCGGGAGGGTAGTGATAGACAACACGCAATACACGCACGTAAGTAAGGTGTACGCCTCAACTAAATTCAACTTGCACGCATGCCATACAATGACACATGTCTGCACGACATCCACATTCACATGCATGAAAAGGGGAAGTGAAAGAAGGCCATGCGTGACAAGGCACACGTATGTATGTATGCATTTTTGGGCATGGGCTGTCTGCCCCGTGCAACAATTTCCAACGCAATCGAATTGCCTACCAATCGAATATCGAAATTGTGAGGAAAGGGTGGCGCGGAAAGGCGTTCAATTCGCACTCATTTCCGCTCAACGTCTCCGACGATGCACGCCAGACGTCAGCACTTTCTTGTCTAAATATGTATTGCTTCTTTCGATTAAATCGCGTGGAAAATGTGTTCGCAGCTTATGAATACCACAAACGGAAAAATCCTAAATAAACATCAGACTTTCAACTTCTCAAGTCACTAAATTCAAGTAAGAGTTGTTTCAAAGGATCAGGTCACCTGGCACTCCTCGAGTTTCAAACACAAATTACTTGATGATACGTTTTCACTATCAAGATGACAAATATATTAGAAGAATGCTAACAAACTCCAACTCCAACTCCAGTCTCAACCTACACCACCAGCCTACAACAATCGTCGCTAAAACGCGCCGCGCACGTATACGCAGCAGGCGGATGCAGATGTACGGTGTTAATCATATGCACATGCACATGTCATGCTATACTTTTTCTTTAGGTGCGTTTGTTTTCAATTCAGGCGGCTATTCTTTTTCTATTACCTGTAAGTATGTACATACTTGCGCGTCTATCAGAAATAATTTAAATTTCACTCACCATGCTTCTTCCTTCCTTCCTTCCTTCCGCCTAAGCCATTATCCCTGAAACAAACAATTTATTACGATAAATAAATAATTTACGTCTACTATTAGGTATTATTATAGAACTACGCTATAATATTATAACGTTATCTACGTTATGGCTCCCTATGGGATATACAATTTTCGTCCATATCACAGAAAAAACTCAATTCAACGCAAGCAAAAAACAATCTCAAATGACCACCATGTAATATGCAAATATGGTTGCCTATAGAGCACATTACCAAACTGAACTAAACCGGCATTTTCTTGTTGATTTTATCATCTATGAAATATAATATTACCTACATTGCTTGTACAGAAACCATTACTAAAATAATGTCCAGGAGAGACCACTTAATAAATGAACCAACGCAACGTATGATACGTACCTACAATACGTAGGTATAATAAACTAAACAGGCATTTCCACGGTCGTGTTACTTGTGTAACTACGAAGTGAATGGTGAAAAAACGTTAATAAATTTAAACAAAAAAATCATGTCTTTGCCCGCTAACCACCAGACAACCAAGTAAAATAGTAGTTGCGAAACAAACTATGCGCTTGCGCTTGCGCTCTATACACACCATAATAGCGAGCTAGCTCGCGATATGCATCTCTGCTGTCAATAAAGATTAATAGGGTTTCGCTGCTTGCCAATTAATACGCTAATTGCCTTCATATAGCAGTCAGTGCTGGTGTTAATTAAGATATGTTAAGTGCTACCGCCGTTGGCGCGCCACGCCGACCTCAAGCCATAGCCATAGCCATCAAGAACTACATATCATACAGATACAGTAGCCGCATGCATAGCATGGTCACATCGCTAAAAACCTCTAACCATATGGGCTATAAACAGCTATACCATACCATGCTACCAGTTGCACACCGCTGTGACAGCTCGATGTCATAATATTTGCGCGTGCACCACTCAGCCTTCAAACTTCTTGTCTCCCGCCTCATGCTGCTTACTTAACTCAACTTAATTTAATTGAAATCTACTATGTATTAGGTATATTAATTAACGCATTCATGAGTCGTAAATTCAATTAAGCCTGTTAGTGTTTCAATAAGCCTTATATTCTCTATCAAGATTATATTTTATTTTCATCTCTTTTGCAGGTTCAATTTTTGATAAGCGTGGAAAACTTGAAACATGAAGAAGAAGACGGCAAGATAAGTGGTGAGTACAAACTCAAGAGTATAGCTATGTAGGTATATCGCATATTTTATTCCAACTAATAAGAGCACGTTTTTCTTGCGCCCTCTAAAAATATGAGAGGTGTGCTCGCTCTATTGCCGCCGCCACCAAGCAAAGCACCAAGTAAATCATTTCATAATACGCGTAAAAGAAGGAGCCTCGGCTGCTGCCGGCGCGCGATAAACGCTTTCTCATTCTTGCACTTCATTTCAACAATCCTTCATATGCACATTTCACTCTCATGCTTTTCTATTTTTCATCAACCGTGCGGTGCGATGCCTTAACGTTCGTCGGTTTGTAAACATTTTCACAAGCAATCAAAAGCTCTATGTAGGTAGGTATGTATGTATATGAAGATGGGTGTCTATCAAGAAAACAAGGCGTGAAAATGACGATGCGGTATGAGATATCAAACTTATTCATAAATTCTGAATTCAACAATTCATTCAATTCATTCATACACTAAGTGAATGAAGCTTTTTCATTCGACGTCGTGCCGACCTGAAGTGAACTAAGCTGAGCTGAACCGAACCGAGCTGAATATAATCACATCAAAGCTTTTGAACTATTATTATTAATTCACTTGCGCTTACGCTTGCGCACAATAGACGACGAGGAAATTTCATTTTACCGGATTAGTTTTCAACAAAGAAGCCGTTCTTCAAAGTTATCTGTTATCTTATAAGACTATTATCTGCAAGAAATCTGCTGCTTAATCTTCCAGTTTTTTGATCTTTCTTGTTAATAATTACTGTTGTGATAGGAATAAATTACTTTTAAATAAAACTAAGACAAGAAACCAGCAACAAGAAACAAGATTGAGTTGATAACTTTTAAGCAAAAAAATAATGATGTATTGTGAACAATTTCAAATTTTAAGTAAATCTTAATTAATTCTAGTTAAATATATAATTTGCTTAATTATTAATTAAGTTCCATTTATGAAACGAACTTGTTTCCCACTCTTGATGATAGTTTCTCAAGCATAAAAGCATGTCGATTGGCCGCGGCACTTAATAAATACGTTTACAAGGCGTATTAAGGCTGAAATTAATTAAAACTTTATTCAAATTTATGCTATTATATATGCAAATGCGAACACGCGTGCGCATTCAAACCCAACTAAACCAAACCAATTGTCAGTCAGTATTGTGTAGTACGTATCATAATTCTCTATCTATTAACTAATTAAGATAAAAAGCAAAAACACATTACAAATCCCTCTCTTCTCCATATGTAGGTATAGGTAATATTGGCGACATCAATTACACTAGGCAACAAAAAAAATATTTTTTTCTCGCCTTGGGTTTTAATG
>NBZA01024534.1:0-79111 GCA_003054995.1 Aleochara bilineata | reverse complement strand
TAGGCAATACGTGCAAATTTCATTACAATTTCACAAATTTGTAAATATCTCTTGACCTACGCAAGATAGCAATTCCGCTTTAACATCATTCGATTTTAAATGAAATTTTACACAAAATAAGTGGTTAAACTATTATTTTTCAGTTTTTGTAAGCGGAGTTACTAAAATTTGATAATGTCCTATGTTTGTAAAAAAATTATGCGTTTGTTTAAAGTCAAATATCTATTTAACCTTAAAAGATAATATTTTTACTTAAAGCTCATTGGATTTCAAATTAAATTTTACACAAAATAAGTGGTTAAACTATCAACTTGCCTCATCTCTAAGCGGAGTTGTCAATATTTGGTAATTTCTTATTTTTGGTGGAAAAATTATGCGTTTGTTTAATATCAAATATCTCTTGAACCGTAAAAGATTTTTTACTTAAAACTCATTGGATTTCGAATTAAATTTTACATAAAATAAGTGGATAAATCAACAGTTTGCCATATTTCTAAGCAGAGTTATTAAGGTTTGAAAATTTCCAAATTTTCCAAACTTCTGAACCGTCATTTCAAGAACAACATTTTAGCAAGGATAACATTTTATTACTTTTTACGTATTGCAAACGTGCTAATTCCATTATCACTCAATCTGTTCAAAGAATCCTGGTAATCCGAAACCAACACAAGTCAACAAGGATTCTTTACTTCTTCAGCCCTACTCGTATTTGTACTTTTATAGTCGCACATTTTATTGCTAGTCGCAAAAACTAGCGAAGGGTTTCAAGCAGCTGTAAAAAATACCAACGAACAACATGATGTAGCAATGGAGAAAAAATAAAAATTAAATACACCTGACACGTACACAAAGACTAAATAAAAATTTCAATTTGCTTTTATTGCACTCATCAATCGGATGCTGTGGAAACACAATAAAGCAATTTAACGCAGCGATAAATCATTGTCGGCGGGCCAATAAAGCAACGCAGTTGATTTGAAAAGGTGCAACCCGATATACGCGTTCATCCCGGCCAAGCAGACACATCTCTCAGCCGCCACCGCGCAAAGTGATAGCCACCCCTTACTGGCGTCTTCGCCTTGCCCGCCAAAGACGGAAACGGCGTGACGAAATTAGTGCTAAATTGTGTCGTAACTAACGTGAAATTTATTAACGAGCCACGAAATTTATCGTTTGCCTGCCAGCACCTTGAAACACGAGATGTGAAAAGAAGAAGAAGGCGCGGCGAGGCGCTGCCTGCCAGTAATAACTTCTTCAAAGCTGGCGTAAAATTAAAATATTTTAAATTCCGCTGCTTCTTGCTTACTTTGCCATTCTCTCGAACATTCCCTACATTGGACCCTTGATGATCGTCTATAATAATAGGCAAAGTTCTATGTTTCTTTTGAAAATTGCTGAGAAACTTCTTAAGAATGCAAAAAACGCTTAGAAAAATAAAGAACGGTTATAAATCCAAAGATTATTCTATAACAAACCAAGATTGGATGGAATTAAATTATTAAATAAATGTTGTATGAGTTTACGAGTAGAGATTTACATAACGAGTTAAATTTTAAAGTTTCCACTTCGCAGAAGGAGTAAACTCATGTGAATGTAACACGAACGCAGAGAGCGTAAAGAACTAAACTAATTTAACTTTAATTCAAAAGTAATTTTAATTAGTTGAATGTAAAGTTTTGTATTCTTCCAGAAGATGTAGCATAACAATAATGCGCGCAGCATTGTCTAAGTCCAGTCCTGGTATTTTCAGTTTTCTTTCCAAAAGTATTTAGTTTTCTGTGAGTTCTGTGTAAAGTTTTAAATGTATTTGCAATACGAGGGCGCCTAGGCTGACAAGCTGATTTAAATGCATTTTTAGTCAGACGGATGCACAACGAGCGCTGGCGAATTGCGAGAAAATGGGTATAATTTAATAAAGCGCGTAGATACATGCCGCCCGCCGACGGCGGCTGCATTCACCACTACCCAACGCGGAATGCTCGGCGCGGCGCTGTTGTTGTTTGTTGTTAGTGTTGTTTTTCGGTTAACTAATTAAAACTTTTCTCAAAGGATTTCCCGGGCGCGCCCGCACCGCTCGCGCTTGGATGGAACCACAAAGGGAATGCAAATGTTTGGACGGAATTGAAGATGCTGTCTAGTGACGATGACGATGAGATACAGTTTGACTTAATACATTTATAAGTGAAGACAGAAACATGAAAATAATTACAACATTCTTTAAAATTCAATTAGTTGTTGTTAATTATTAATTATTTTAATTTTTTAAATCAATTTACACCTGATATAAAATTTCAGATGGTTATTAACAAGTTGAATTTATTCAACAACATTTTTCTGAAAGTTTACCTAGAAAAATAAAGCCAAATAGCAATAAGTTGGCAAAAGAGGTGCGATTTTGTACGAAAGTATGTATGCAGTTGCATTGCTATGTAGATGCAAATGCAGACGAAATGTTACTGCAAGTTCAGCGCCAACGGCAGGAGCAAACTTCTGAGCAGCTATTACACGTCCTGCTTTTAAGAAAATTCTTTTCACACTGTAATTTTTTCTCATATTACTCATATTACAATGTATTTTAAATACCTAATTCATTTAAATTGATTCTTTTCTAGGTTAGTTTAGTTAATTCTTCAACTTTGACAGAAGATATAAAGAAATATTGTCTCAGAAAGCATTATATAATCTTGTATTTTACACACCAGCAGCCATTCGCCGACGAGCGGATGTCAAACGCGGAAAATATATTTGTACGTCTCGTCGGCGTCGTTCAGTTGCTCGGGTTGAGCTCGAGCCCAAAAACCAGCTGAAACTGGAAGGATAAGGTGGCAGGGTATTTGTGTCAGTGCCGGAAATGACACATATAAGGGTAAGCAAATGATATAGGGGCGCGTCGGAGGGGAAAATGCCGAAGCGCTTGCAAGATGTGCACACTTTGCTTTCTTGAACAACAAGCAGGCAAGCTCGGCGAACACATTCAGTTAAGAGTCTATCTTGTTTCAACTCGCAGGGCAGGGCTGGCATATGAGGGCGGAAAGACGGGTTTTTCCGACGTAAATTTTCCAGATAAAAATTTCGCGCACTTGTGAGTGCGAGACGTTTGCAGATGTAACTGCGCGCATCCAAATAAGAATAACAGATAAACAGCGCTGAATAAAAGATAAGAACGTTAAGTAAACGCTTTCCACCAGCGGCGGCGCGGACCGGAACGAGTTTCATTATTTTATTTCCCATCATTTACCTGCAATTTGCCATAGACAAACGCAATTAATTTCTGTTATTAGCAATATAACATACGTACTTGTGCTAAAACGTATTCGCAGCGAATGCAAATTTCATTTTACATGCTGCTAGGCTCATATTTCATCTGAAAATATGAGCTCGGTCAGCCAATATCATGCGAACAATGCGAATTGCATTCAAGAGGCCTACGCTTGCTGCCAGTTCGCAATATGATGAAGAACGCACAAATTGAATTCGATAACGAATTTACTTCGATGTATTATAGTTCACACTGAAGCTTCACTTCAATGTGCCTGCATTTATATGTGTTTCTGCTATGAAGTGTACTCATATAAGCTTCTGACATATGTACATGTACCTACATCATAAAAATACAATAAAACCTTAAAAAGTGAGCTTAAATATGATAAATTTAATTAAAGTTTAAATAAATCCCATTTTGAAAAGCATATCAAGATATGTGATTAAAATAAAGTTAATATTAATAGAGATGTACTGAAATTGAAATGAAATTTGTATTTAGACTTGGTATAATGAACGTGCGTGTAAATGGAAAGCTCGAACAAGCATTGCGGTCGAGTTGCGAAATCGAATTTAGATTGGAAAGCAAGCAAGGGCAACAGCAACGTATTGCCAGCCGCCCACCATGATGGGTATGAAACAAATGGCAGGCGGCAGACGGCAGGGTTGCGGCTGTGGCTAGCTGGGTTGCGGCGCCTATGCATTGTACTTCTGCAGCCCTTAATCTCCGCACGAAATCACCTCTTGCATACCATATTGACGTCGAAGCTCTGCTAGGTTTCTGCCAATTTACCTGCGTTGTTCCTCTCCGCGCGCGTGAACTACGTGCATCCATATTCCCAATGGAAATTGGATTGGTCATGCCATGCCATGCCATGCCGGATGTAAAATTAAGTTTCATCTCTGAGAAAGATGGCATTTTCGTTTTTTGTTTCTCGCGTTAATTCTTTTCATGTACGCTTTTATTAGTTTAGCCGTACTTTTACTCCCCGGTGGTTAGTTTAATACTCGCCTCGCCTTGCCTCGCCTGGCGTTTGCTTTCTGTACTTAAGACGGCACCGCACGGCACGACGACCACGAAGTCTTTACGAGACTCGGATGTGCCACACTAATAAACTGTTTCTGAATCTTGAATGAGACTTTGCCACAACCGCAAGCAGGGCGGTTGATCGTGGAGTAGTCTTCACTCCACTCCACTTCACTTTGTGCTGCGTTTCGCGGACAATCTTGGGATCCGGTGCATTTTCTGCAGGCTGCGCGGCACGGTCCCAGATCTAAGAACGGATTTTGCCGCAGCTCTTCAGTTTTCTTTATACATGCGCCACCAGTCACCCAGTAGCTATACACCTACATAGATAAATTAATCTAACTTTCTTGGAACTTTTAATTTGGAAGTTTCCATCGCGCACCGTTCGGTTACGTTCCGTAATTCAGCGGTAAACTTATTCCTGTCCTGGATCTATCCATCTTCCGACGCGGTCCGTTCTTTCGTTTGCAGAGACAATCTTTTTACGACTAATGTGCACCCTGCTGTGATAAATTAACTTTCATTCGTGTGATGTCCTTACATTTATCTAAAAATCCATCTAAAAAGTCACACTTCAAAGTTTTTAAATATGTTCTAGATTCATTATACTTTTGATAAGTTTTAATCAATATTTCATATGATAGCACACCATCTGGCAATTGTCAGACGAGGTAAATAAACGTCAGTTCATTTGAGTTGAGAGTGCAAGTATCGCTGGGCAGCAAGTAATTTCTAATCCTGCAGGAATCAATAGCAGTTGTACAGTTGGCATACCTTTTATTACATTTCCTACTTACAGTTTCTTTACAAAATATGTACCTATGTAGAAATATCAGAAAATATTATCTATACCTAATATTTGTAGTCAAGGTGAATGCAAAGACGACAGAAGCACTGCAAGTGTTGAAGAACGTAACCAACGTCGCTAATGTCTAGCGCAATTTTCGTTATAAATGAAGGCTCTCTTATTGTCGACAATGAAAATTAATTAAAACAACGAAGCCGTGCAATATATTTCGCCACAAAGCAGCCGAGAAGCAAGGAAACAGGTCGAAGACATTTTTCATACATCACTCGTAAATGAAAAAGCTTTTTATTAGTTTAAGCCTTATAAAGATTGATGTAAAATATATACTGGAACATGCGCCGTAAGTGCATTAATCAAAAACCTTTACCTCTTTCAGCAACGGGCAATGATTTTAAATTGAAAAATCTTCCTGGAATTTTCATCCAACGCTGCCGTGACTGAAATGCCATGTAATTTATAAACAAACTTGTTGCTCCAAATTAGATCCTAATATTATCACAGTTGCATTCGCACTAATGAAAACCCTTTGTGATGCGACCATTACTAAAATTATTTCCGGCGACCGACGCTGCGAATTCTAATAATAAATTTGCTAAGCGTCGCGAGGCGCAACATGCAGGTAATTAAAATTAATGCGCGCCGTGGGTCGTTTGTTTTCAATTATTATTATAACGTGTTCCCTTCATAAATTACATTCCCTTTCAATATGTCACCGAAGCGACGCGACCGAATAAAATGGAAAGCAATAACGCGCGGAATTAACACATCAGCGCTTTATTCCTTCCGGGACGACTGTTTTATTTCCGTCCTTTGATATGATAGATTTTTTCTGAGGTGGAGACATATTGCCGCGTGTTTTGCATGCGAACGAGCGTTTTTTATGCTGAATGCGCACAGGCTCAGGCAGGCTTGGACAGGACACACTGCCACACTTGTACCCGAAACCGACCGTTTTATCTTGCCTCCATCCAGCCGGTGCGGTGCCTAGCTCGTAATGCATTTTGGGAACTGGATGTCACCAGCAGCTGTGTTCATATTCGCATCCGCATCCGCGTTTTCCTTCTCGAATAAGCGCCGAATGAGCGATTTCTATCAAAAACCATGGTAAGCTCTCAATTGCGGTAAATATCGCGGTTTTGTTTGAACGCCTCGTCCAATCTTTTATCCTTCCGAATCACACATCAATATTTCCAGGCTCACACGTCAGAGATAATTAATTAACGCTTACTGTGTTTCATCGGTCAAGGAAATACCAAAATTCATAAAATTTGAGGGTTTTACCAGTTATCCTTTATCTTTATGTTTTATCCTTGATCCCTTATCCAACAAAACATGTTAGAAATATGTATAAAATATATATTATACTGTCATCCTTATCCTTAAACAACCCCTTAACTTGCCATCACGTTGTGAAAATATTTCAATTATTAATTAATTACGCACGTTGTACGCACCCAAAAAAACTCACGTATGTATTATAAAAAATGTTTTTGAGGTTAAACTTGTTAGTCAACTTCTTCTAAAAGTCTTGTAAAAAAAACTCTTAAGCTATCCGCTTATTAATGTAATGATCAGTAATTATCCCTTGTCTTTTAATGAATGAACATTAGGTGTGATGTCATTTCTAACCTTAATTAAGGACACATGTGAGCTTTAGTAGAATTAGATTAATTGGATAATGACTTATCTGAGATTTAATTACCAAATGTGTTTGTTTCTGCCACTCGCTTTACATTATTGGCTATTAGACAGAATAATAAATCAAACATTATTGCGTGGCTCGTAATCAATCAGCGATTTGATTGGAATCGCGTCGATGGCGCTTTGTTGTGAGGATGCTGCTTGAAAAAGATTTATAAAAGAACGGAGTGCCTTTTTCCCGGTTCGCTCCACAATAATATATCATCAAAATTGTGTTATTTGTTCATGAAGCATGAAAACTATCAATTCCAGAGTTGAGTATCAGTTTCTGTATTTCTCCCTCGTTTTCTTTGTATGTATCTCTGCTTCCGGGTTGTCTGAATCAGTCAAGCGAGTATTAGGAACAGAAGTTGAATGATAGCCAAACATACGCCATCGAATCGATTATTCAAACAGAAAACACTTGAATTACTTTCCGGCTGCGTAAATATTGCGGAATATTGGAATGTGCCTCACTTCACGATGATGATGATGATTAGCGCGCACTGCCAATGGCAGATGGACGAGCGTCAGGTGAGTGAAGTAAGTGAAGTAAGACACTTGAAAAGTACATCAATTGTGCGCTCAATCACAAAAGTTTTCTTATAAGGCCGCCGCCACCGTCACCGTCACTGCTTCTGCCTCTGCCGAGTTTCATAACTTTCCTCGCTCGTTGCGCACATTTCTGTTCAACGCACGTACCGCATTACTTTTTCACATTTCCATCGCAGCTTTTTCTTCTTCGACTTTCCCTCGATTCTTTTTGTTCCTAACTTCACTTCTTACTGAGTAATTCTTCTTCTTCTTGTGCATTACACTTATCAATCATTGTACTCACAAATGAGCGCACATGTAAAGTATTTGATGACTGACAATTCATTCAACTTTTTCCACGTTTCAAACTAAAAACCCAAACATTATTACTGTAGTTAAAGCATAATCATACAAATATTTAATCAATTGCAACAAAGCCGAGTATAATCATTCACACGTACTGGGATATGCGCGCTTGATTAAATTTTAAATTATTTGCAAACGCGCGCGTATTTGCATTTGTGTTTCTATGTGAACTAGCTGCAGGTATGCAACTCACAGGAAAAATGCACGAGCTTTTATTGCGTATTTGCGCCATTAATCAATCAAAATTAAAACCAATACGCTGCACTCGCGCCGCCACTCATGTGTGGCAGCACGGGAATGCGAAATGGTAATCTCGCTGACACGAATAAAATAATTCATACGCGTTGAATGCAAGCAATATGCTGTTTGAGTGTGTAATTTAATTAAAAAGTTTTAACTTTACATACAGGAAAGAAATTGTGTTTAAATGCAAATTTAACGCTAAAGTGTGGTTGCAAAGTGTCGAATTGACAGTTTGTTGTTCAGCGTATCAATGGAATGTGGCAGAGGAAAATGCATTAAAATTCACGTTGATTTCATAAACGTACTCAAAGCAGAAAGGGTTAAGCTGTACTCGACTGGCGATAGAATGCACGCATTTAGTAAGTAACGAACGAACGCGGTACAATGCGATGTAAATACGCTGCCACTCGGGTTAATTCGAATGCGAAGCACGCGATAAAAAATCAACCCTTGGTGCTGCTGCCCGTGCATTGTTTGAGGCGGGCGACAAACGTTTGCTCGCGCGCTAAAGGACGACAACAACGGAACGTAATTAGTCCTGTCGGCCGGCCGACCAGCCAGCGAAAAGGCTCCCCTGGGAGCTTGAGAACGGCGTGTACAAAAATTCGCATTAGGCGGTGGTTGCCGCTGCCGCGCTCGCCAGCAAGCATCGTAAAAAGAATTTCAACAATGCCGAAGCGAAGCAAATCCTTGCGTGTGTCTGTTTCTATTGCTGGTAAACTGGTGGGTTGTAGGTGGAAGAAGTGCAGCGGGTTTTACAATAGAAGCATAAATAGAAGCAGATAAAAAGTTGAACAAAACATAATATACAACAAGGCGAAGGCCAAAAACCGAAACACAAAATGCTACACGAACGGCGCGGCACAATGCAATTGCTTGCTTCCTGGCTGTGTGTTTGCAGTGAATGAAACCAACAAACGACGAAACGAAACGAAACAAGCGGTGGGTCGGAGTTGATTAAAGGATTTAAGGTCGTGTACACTTGAATTGTACGCGAAATTTATTAGTGCTGTACACAAATATTTATTATTATAATATTTATTCCGCAATTAATTGCCCTGTGCTGACAACGAACAACGTGTACTCGGGTGCATTGTTTTTCGCTCCTTTTAATTTATGGTTTGAATAATTTAAGCCGTTTTCTGAATTATTTATTATGAAATTATTTGCAGACAGACGACCAGAGATCAGCGTTAATGTGAAATATGAGCTGGTTTCTTGGTCAAATAAAGATTGTGTCTTTGTATTCGCATAAATATAGAAAAGTAAATCCAAATCTTGAAATATGTCTGTAAACTCTTCATAAATATAAGAATAAAACTCAGGAGTTATAGTTTTACGCAATAAAAACACTTATGACTTGAGTATATAGACCGACATTCAAGCAGAAATTTAAAAAAGCCTTAGAATTTCTAAAAAAGTAGTGAAATATTGTTTTAATTAGCAATATACTGCTTTTAAAATATGATATATTAAATGTTTTTGTTAATATTAATGAATATTATATATGTATATTGGATTTTTATTGAAATAAGAAGCCGCAACGCGTCTAGCACGTCGTGGCAATAGACATAAAGTGTAAAAGGATAATCTATAAGGATTCGTGCTTTATGGAGCATTTCGATTCCTCGCCTTGCGACATCGCCGGCTGCTTATTGCGTCGCGTCGCGTCGCTGCGTTTGCATTCACGTCAGGCAACTTGGCAACGTCTCGCCTTCAGGACGAAGGACGAAGAACGCGTATATTTACATTCGGTACACAACATAACGTCACCATATTCGCTGCTAGTGGATACACGTCCGGGAAATTTGCTTTAAAGAGATTGATTTTTTCCACCACGCACCCTTATCCTTGTTTCAACACCATTCATGTCACCACACACACCCATTCAGTGAATGTAAGCCCGTTATGTCCTTGCGAGTTGAGTTGACTGGCAAGCATTAAACGAAAATCGCTGCGGAACATCGACAAAGCGTCACGGGCGTGAGTTATGATCCTTAACTGATGGTCTATCATCCTTTGCGCACGCCAGACATGCACACACTTTTTATGATTGCAGTGGAAAAACTCCTCCAGACAATACTTGTTTCTGATTTTAGAGAGTAATATTTGTTGGAACGCTTTAGAGATTTGTGATAAAACTCATGAGATTATTATCCATGCATCGTAAGGACGAGTGAGTGAGAGGCGTGAGTTGCACGCTATATCAATATCCGCAATCTGAGGCAGCATCTCAAGACGAAGACCCGTGTGTGTGCATTGTTCCAGCTGACACATCGCCGCAAGCACCACAAGCTGGAGGATGAAGGAGGAAGCAGACGCTTGTTGTGTCGCGTCTCGTCTCGGCGAAGGCTTTCGGATAAATGAATCGAGATGGATCGGATAGTGTATCGCGCCGCATCGGCCGGGACTAAAGGATATGGAATGGAAAGCAGTTTGTGCCGAGAATTTCGAGCTGCTGTACACACTTTACTCTCGGTAAGCTACCACTATCATCATTCGCGCTCTCTCCTCTCCTCTGCTCGTCCTGAGGCCGGAAGACCAACGCCAGGATCAACGAGACGAGGCCAGTGCGGTTCATAATCGATAGGAAACTCACCGCCGCACGCATGTCTGTAATGGTCTTTTATTATGCGGCTCGCTTATGCCATAAATAATTAATAAAGCACGCAGACCACACGGAAATCCTTCGAAACTTTTCTAAATCCTAAACATAAAATAATTTTATTCCTTAAATCTCTCAAGTTTTCCGCATAGTTTGCAGTTTCAAGTTTTTAACATCCCTGAACTGAAGGTAAAATATGAAGTTTAAGATTTCATGCTTTGGTTTGGTATTAATTTATGGAATAAAATAAAAACTCGCTTGCTTTGCACCCGCAGACGGTGGAAAATTCCACGACCGTAAAACGCATTCATTAATCTCGGCTATCAAGTGTAAAACCACTAAAACAATTCCCACATCGCATTAGAGAACTTACTACACACGGCAGGGTAAGTTTTCAAGTACGCGTTGCATTGCATTGGCATAGAAATTGACTGGTAACTACCATCGTCGAGTTCAACTCTGCGTCGCGTGGCGTGGCGTGGCGTCGCGACGCCTCGTTGCCAATTCAACAAAACACTCGCATGTGGCGCGCGTGCAAGGACTTGTGACGATGCCAACTAAACTTAATGATTTTATTTTATTGCTCAGGGTTATACACTTTACCACCCTACCTATTCAGTTTCTTGCACAGCAAAAATATAAAATTTTATTGTTTCAAATTACAGCAGTAAAGTAATTAGAAATCTATAACTTATTTAAACCCATGTAGGTAATTATTCAGAAAATAATTTGCTTATCTTCAGATGAAAGATATGTAATTGAGTGAATTTTGAACAAAAAATGAATAATTTCTAAAGTTAACCTTACACTCCTGGGTCTGAGAGGAAGAAAAAGAGTAAAAATATGGAAAAGCAATCGAGTCGTAGGAGTCCAGAGGGTAATACTTCTCGGAACGGAAAGGAATGGAAGCAAAGAGGAAAGAGGAGACGCAGGAAAAGCGTTTATAGCCGCGGATCGTCTGGGGATCACCGGCGAGTGCGAATCTAAAGAGGCTCAGCCGGAGAAAAAATAAGATATTGCACAAAGCGGCATCGGCATCGACGTTGGCGTCGGAGTGAAAACGAAAACGAACGAAATGTGGTTTGTCGAATCCAATGGATTTGATCGCGACGCCAGAGCACGCAGAATCTTCCCGAATGCATACAAGTCACTTCTTCCTTTTCTTCCCCGGCGTCGGCGCGAGGTATTCCGCCAGCTTATTGCCAATACCGGAAATATTCATTCATTCCTCATCCATTTTAAAGTGGATTTTCTCACTATATTTTACATATTTCAAAGCTAAACCACTCACAAACTAAGTGCTGTGTCCACTGACGAAGGGAAAAATCACCTTGGAGTTGGAGGTTCATGCCTGCTTAGTTACTGAATATTTGCAAGTGAATAAGTTTTTGATTCAATTAAGAGAATGTCTAAATCCCGGCGCTTATCAGCCAGAAGTCGGAAATCTGAAGTTGCGTTACGTTGCGTTGCTAGTCGACTCGAATCGAATCGGATCCCAATTTAAAATCACGCTCGTTAATGGTTCATTTATCTTAAGGAGCGCGTCCTGCCCTGCCAGTGGAAAAATCCAATTGCAGACGCAACTAGATTTATACGCTGCGCCGATAACTCGACGAAAATATAATTAGCGCGCTCTTACATCCCGCGGCGCGTTCATTGCGCATCGGCGTTGGCGGTTTATTGGAAAACGATTTATCGTCGGGTGTCCGACAAGCCTTATCCACTCTTTGCCGATGCCAACAAGCAAAGCAACCACTCGCCACGAGCAAAATGACTCGGCCAAGTGCACAGAATCGAATCTAAACTTTCTTAGACTTTAATACTCCTTCCAAGGAAGCGTATAATCATGCAATGCAATGCAATTGCGCTTGCGCTTGCACTAATATACTCAGCACAGCCATCAACGTGCTTTTACAGCTGCAACTTTTTATTTTATTGCTCGGCAACTAAGTAACTTTCAAAGCAAATCATTAAACGCAGTGCCTTAACCAAGTTATAAACTGGGTAAATAGCTTGCATTTCTTTCGCCAATTGTGGTCCTATTCTGTTATTGCGCACCGAAGTGAGCATCCCTTCTATATCATAAAGTCGACTGTATAAACATGAATATTCATCAGACGCTATGCCGTTCTGTGCCCAAGAGCGCAGCGCACATAATGTTTGACCTCATTAATTGATATCACACCGCACCGGTAGCGCTGCTGTCGGCGCCAGCGCGTAAATGGTGCTTTAATTGATTACAAATTCTGCACAAACTTCTGACATATTGACACTCTCCGCCAAGCTACAAATTCGCTGCTTAATTCACTTTTCTGTTGGTTCTTTCTTTGTTGTTTAATGGGTAAACAACGTATGCTAATGAAATGTGTGAACAAGATGGAGGATACCATGCAACAGACGAGCGGTCGGGGAAGTGGATGGAAGGGTAATGATAATGATGATGACGGACGGAAGAGTCGGACACGGATGTGGCGGAACGGTGCGCATTCAAATTTCGCTTTGATGTTGCATTCAAAACATTTCAAGCTGCATTCAAAGCAATCCTGAAGGTAGAAGGAAGGATTGCTCTACGTCAGCACACACTAAATTAATATCCTCCGGCTACTCGCCGCTATCAGGCTGATAAAAATTCCTAATGTGCAAAAAAGTCGGCCGGTTATAACCGTGGGCTGGAATTATTAATGTTTTTTATATAACCTCAGTCTCTTCATCGTTCTCGCAATGCATCATCTATCATACCTACATACGGGTGTATGCATAAAGCCAAAACTAATTAATTTCAGAGACGCGTTCGTTTGCGGGGAGCAAAAATTAAAAATGGACTTTTCGTGTACGCCAATGAATGAATATGTGAATGATGTGTAATTAATCACACACAAAAAAATAGAGTGAGGTGGTTTTATTAATGAGAAATCTACAGATGCACAACTAATATCAGCATCTACTAGGTGTTGCATTGTGACATACATACTTGTAGTTATGTGAAAAATGCTGGTGATATTTTTCCTTCGCTTGGCGAGTTTCGTCATTACTCAGCAGCGAGATGGCGAATTTGTGCATTTCCGCCTTTCAGCGCGCAGCACGCAGAAACATAACCCATATCTATACGTATGCACCTAATATAACATAGGTAGACGTTGTAGGCCCGGATAGAAAAGTGACTGCAGGACGAAGAAGCAAATACGCTGAACCAGGCAACGTAAGGACAGTGAGTAATGACTCGGGATTTGCCAGGTGGATTTATTAAAGCCTCAGTGGCTGTAACGATCCCGTCGACGTCGCATCTCTCTTCCCCTTACGGTGCCGGCAATAATTCGGCCTTTTTAGTGCCAAAGATATTTATAAACTAATGTTATATACAAATTCTCTTTGATATTTTGCATTAAAAGAAGCTTAGCGCCAGCAGAAATCAGGAAATTAGTAATGAAGATATCCTTCTTCATTAAGCAGCCGGCATGTTCGTAAACAAATACGGCATGAACGTTTTGGAGGCAATAATAGTCAAGCCGAAATGTAGAAAAAACATGGCAATGAGAATGGAAAGCTGGGAAGTGTACACACGCCACATTGCGTGTGGAAAGTGCTCACCACAGCCAACAGCCAGGAGCTCAAGGATACAAAAGAACCGAAATTTTTCAACGCTGTAACACTTTCAAATTGTTGTGCAAATATCAAGATTACCCTTGCCAAGTGTTAGCTTATTACCTAACTTATTGATTTTTGCTGTTTGTTTGTTTGCCTTGCTGTGAATTACGTAATAACAAGTCATTCATAACTAATTATACGTAACCCTGAAAAGTATTAGTTTCCACGTCCTCACAACTTTTCCAGCAAATTATGAAAATATTTACAATACGTGAAATGTGATCCTAACAAACAAAAAGCCAGGAGAAAACAAAAACACAAGCGCAATGAATCAAGGTTTGCGCAGGCAATTTGGTTCTTTGTGAACACTCGCAGGTTGTTTGGTAATAATCAATTTCCTCTATAACAACCTTCACCGCCCTGCCCTGTGCCTGATATTTAGACAGCACAGCCCGTTAGGCCCGAGTATGAATCAATTTTATTGCTGAATGTACAATAAATGCAGATGCGATTACGAATGCAAATGGATTTGCAGGATGCAGAGCCATCCTTCTAAGCACGTACGTATGGGGTGTTATGATGTTATGATACAGGCCGATAAGGGCGCAAAATGTTGACTGCTAATTAAAAACGGCCAATTTTATGTCGCGTCCGTTCAGATTATGACTGGAAACGCGCGAAACTCGCAAACAGCGCCATTAAAACGTCTATTTATAGCGCTGGGCTCTCCTATAATCGAAATGTTTATGCCTGGATGTTATAGAACTCTATTCAATATCCGTAAACCTAAACGTAAACGTAAACATGAACTTACCCTTTAGGTACTGAACTGGTGCTTATGATAAAGTTGTCCTCACTACAGTTTTCTTCTTTTTTTCCCTATTTCTCATTTGTAACTTATTAATTTTGTCCAAATGTAGGCTCACTTTATCTTTATTCGTTATAGCTTTTCATATACCTATGTCCCTAAATATTTGTTGATATTTCTGGCAAGGAAATAAATGTTTTATGAATGATTAATCAGTTCTTGTTTCACTTGTTCTGTTCGCATGTACATATAAGGGCCAGCCATATTTTTATGAATTAGATATAAACCTTGTTGTGAATAGCATTTTATTGACAAGTTTATTACCCATTTGTTTTCCCGCTCTGGACAGTTTGATAATCGATTATATATACTAAATAATATTTCATTGCAGCAAACTCAATCGCATGCCCATGGTATTAATATTCAAAGCGAGCGTATTTAGTCGTACAGTTTATAGATTATGTAGCAACCAAGTCGAATGTATTGCACATTTTCTATTTTATTTTATTTTATTAATTGTTCATGGTATGAATATGTTTATGTCTCCACGAGGTATTGATTTATCATTACGCAGGAAAAAATACGGTCTGGTTGAGTTCAAGCTCGACATCGACATCGACATCAACAACAGCATAACTCAATTAGTATAACATGAATATTAAAAATTTATTTATTAAAATATTCATTGAGTATTGGATATTCAGGCGGAAGTATGAGTAGAGACCTACTTTGCTCAACTATGTATTATATTGCAGGATACTTTTGACGGAAAGTTTTGCTTATGCTGAGACTTGAGCGTCAGTCAACTTTAATGAAAGTGGAACTAAAAAGAGCTTAATTGAGTAATGATTAATCATTCCAAGGTGTAGCTTAATTTGTCGATGGTAATCAGGAACACATTTATGTTTCGAACTTGTAGCCTTAATGGTGTACTTCCTGCGCTGTGCCGGTAAAAAGTTGAGGAAAGTATTGTAGTTTAATGCACTATTAGCAAACAAAAATGCAGATTTACAGTCGCTCCCTGCGAGGTGATTAATTCACGTCGAGGAGGCTTAGCATTCTTTAATTAAAATACGCATTCAAATAGTTTTCTTGCAGTCAAGTTCCAGTTCCAGTCGGCAGACGCGATATAGGTATTGTTTTCTTCAGGTAACATTAGACAGGTGAATGCCGCAGATCCATTAGAAGTTTAACGGAACACTTTATCACTTCACTAGCTAGTACATCCACCGTCACTTCGGCAACTTTCAGACCCACAAAGTTGCGAAAGTTCTTACATCTAAGTGCTTATTGGCTCTGAACTAAAGTAAGACTTGAATGCAATCAGAAATAATAATTATGTCAGGTTTACGCAAGTTTAGTTTAATTTATTTTAACATAAAACATGAAATATAATATAATGATGCATTTATTTTATTTACAACCGCCTGCTATTTGTATTAATAATGGATAAAAACTGTTTAATATAATAATTCGCTTTTATATTTGACAAAGCGCATCAGAAATTAACGAATTTTAAACATTACATAATACAGTGATTCAACCAAATTGCTAATTACGAACCACAACCATAAATTCATTAATTAATAATTACTGGGAAATTCGACATAAAACAGAATACAAAATAGCGCACGTTCATTAAAACCAGAACGAAAAAATTGATAGTTGAAAATTGAAAACTAATTGAGCGCGCATCAATTTACCCCTAACAACCAGCAATTTGAACAGCATATTTTTGTTTTATTTCGTGCATACGGCCCGGACCGGACCGGTAATGCTTTTATGCAACGTGCATTCCGTGAAATGTGGCAACGCGATTACAAAACGTGGCAAAATGCAAGCAAATGATTCTTTATCGTGATGATTGCGTTCTGCCCCATCCACCGTATACTTCCGCACATATCGTATCGCGGCGTTAGGTGAACAAGTGCATGCATACCTGCCTGCTGGTATTCTGCTCCATCATCATTTGAAATGAGCGCAACGCGATGCCACCATGCAAACCGGCCATTTGAAACGCGCAGCGTAATAAAAATGGAAATACATGCGAATTGTGAAATGAGAAGCACTTTTCCACAGCGCGGTAAGAAAATACGGTTTTACGCTGTTGCCGATTATGGGTCACGGACATTCAGTGAATAAATACACCCCATAGGTGAATGAAAGAATGGATGGATGGATGGATGGGCCCCGGAACAAAAGGTGCCCTGTACTGATGCATAGTCATTAGCAACGTAGCGCACATTGTGTGTGCAGAACGCTACAGAATTCTATAAATATTAATTAATTACACAGCAGGTGCAATAACAGGCGTACATCCAAAATACACCGGCGCAGACGCAATTAAAATGTTGACAAAGTTAATTAGCAAATAATAGATGTAAACATACGTTTGATTGAACAAAGCATCAGTTTTCCGCTGAAGCTGAAGCTGACGATCGCGTACATACAGTTGCGCATCTAGCGATAGTCGAGTTTCCGCAAACAATAAGAAAGATTCATTAGATTTCAGGGAGTAAGTAGTCGTCGTCGACTCAGCCGAGTTCAATTCCAGCATTCGCTTCAACAAACCAAACCAAAGCGCAACGAACGCAGCGCAGCGCTTTTCCGCGCGCGCATTCCGATTTCCATTTGCCGAAATTAATTTCGCATCAATCATCTCCTCGTCCGCTCGTCGGTTTTGTTCATTAATTACGTAAGCTTGCCGCTTAAACGCGTATTATACAATTTGCCCGATTTGAATGAATCGATAGCAAATTCTCATCGGTTTCTTTCTTTTAAACGTTTGTTATGCAAATTGTTCTCATTTTTTAAAACCCTTTCAACAAATGACTAATACTTATCTAGTTTTATAGCAACTTATTACCAAAGAACATTAAAACAATTATAAACGTTAAAAACTAACAATGTTTTGCATTAAATTAATGATACTGTTGAAATACTCCATCATCCTGATGGTATTTCTAGTCGAGTTGCAATGCAAGAGAAAAACCAGGGCACAAACCACAAAAACATGAAAAACCACACACAAAAGGGTAATGAATATGTCAGCAGCACTTTTCATCTTGCGTCGTGGTTTTCATTTACAAAATACTCGTCCTGACACCTCTGACAACAATCTTTAATAACGAGGACAATGGCATTATCCTGCAATGCCATCGAAATTGCCTTTCAATGAAATGAGTAGCTAGCTGGCAGCTGGTTATAAACATTGACAAATATTATTCACGCTATTTGTTTATACTCTGCAATATTCCGACGCAAGATAGCGTGGCTTTTCAGTGAATTTTATTATCCTTATATTGCGCCACTGCTGCTTCTATTGCTAAATCATCTATTGCGTGTCTCGCTCTGTTTCAAGGTGCATTCATTCATTCCAAGCAGCGAATCAAATAAAAATCGCATTGATCGTGCATCCGTATATAGAATAGATTTATATGCATAGTGCATATTGAAGAATAAAGGAATTTTACACAGAAATCGTAAAATTCGGAACTTCTTTCGTTAAAATTGTCAGGCTTTTATAAGTATTTGCCTTGCTTCAGGCAGAATTTATACCTTTTACGAATATTTTTATCAAACAAATAAATATCTCCTTCCTGCTTAAAAATATAATAAGGAAACATAGCGCATCCGTAGTCAAAGACTTTGCCTTTCGTACTCTTCTTTTAGTCCTAGTCCGTTTTCCCTTCAAATATTATATTCCTTCTTCTCTTTACAGGCGCCTTCCTCTCACATCTCATTTTGGAGATGCCACTCGCCTGTTTTTTACTGTTATGATTATTTGGAAAATCCGTTGGGCGCATACAAAGGAGCTGATCATATACATAGATTGAAATTATGAGCCTCTTCAGGTAAATTACGCTCGCTCCTTATACGGTTCTTAGACTGGCTCAAAGGAAGATGATATCTACCCAACGTTTTCCAATCTAACAGATACGGGAAGACACAGTATTGCATGTACATTAGCAGGCCTTGTTTATTTGTTTACAACGCAGACTTTATTACAACCTGGTAACAAAACGTCGCGACGTTGCTGAAATTACATTCGCTTGTTATGTGCGTTTTTAGTGTTTTTGCTTCATTGTGTGTGACTTTCTGATAACACGTTGTGATAGCATTAAATACCCTGTTATTAAGTCATATATTATGAAAAATAAAACTGGGAAAATTGAAAAAATTATGCGTTTTCTGATTACTCAGATAAAATATTTAAAAATCAATTAACCGTGAGCTACAAATATGTAATTATTAAATATTTTTCTTTGACAAACATGTAAAGTGTTTTTATTTACCTAGTCAAGTCTCTTCAGCAGAAGAAAAGTAAAGTTTTATGACACGCCATAAAAATTATTCATTAATTACTCAAATAATGCTTCGTTAATCAAAGATGTAATCCAACTTTTGACGAGTTGGTAAATTCTTAAAATTCTTCGAAGAATGCCCCCGACCTGAAGCGTAAACTCAAACAACATTAACGAAGAATTGGAAAAAGTGGAGAGAGGAAGACATGCTCAAAGAGTAAATGCAATTAATTACCGTTAAATCCAATTAGAATCCGTTTGCCATCAATATGCGAATCCAGCGATTCTCTCGTCTCAGCCGCAGAAAAAATCCAAAGAGTTCACTCACTGTTCACCACTCAACGAAAGAAGGTAGAAAGAAGATCGGTTATCAGTAGTGTTTTTGATTCTCTGTTCCACTGACAACAGTAGCAAGCACTCTAATTAACAATTAACAAATGAACGTCCAGCTCCCTATTGATTAGCGTTTAGTGTTTGATCAGTGGGTTCTTTGACTGACGTAATGGTTGAACGCACCACAAGGGCAATCAGCGATTAATTATTTATTAATCACGCCTGCACACAAACTCGCTGATAATAAACCAGCGCGACGTCGGCGGTAGCGGTAGCGGTAGCGGTGGCGGCGACAGCAGCCAGCAGTAAGCACACAATTTGTTAGCAATTAATGAATAATTAGTATTTATTTAGATACTCGCCAGTCTGTTATATTGAATGGGAATAATCTAGTGTATATTTATCTACGATATTTACTTATGCGCTAGCGTTATGATTAGTTTGCGGCAATGCGATTCGAGTTTGCGAATTCGCGATTACGATTGATTTACGAACAACTACTAAACGCGATTGTCAGCGACCTGCTCGTACTTGCGAGCAGCGAATGCGTAGGTATTTCGAGAGAATAATCGAATGCCAAATGCACGGCTCGGCGGCGGTGGCGGCGGCACTTTGAGCGGCGTAGGTCGTCGGGCTGGCGTCCGATGTATACGCATGCTCTCGCGACTACCCTCTGCCGACGCTCGGTACTTGGCGGCGGCGAGACGCTGGCGGTGGCGGTGATTCAGCAACGTTGCGCGTGGATTTGCTTTTTGTCGATCGGCGGCGGCAAGTTCGAATGAGATATAACTTCAAAAGCGCCCGCTTTGCGAATGTAGCGACATCGCATACTTAATGTCTGAACTATTTTAGGGGTAAAAACTTTAACTTTTTGAAAGTATTATTATATATTTTGTATACCCCAAAAATAGTATAGGTAATAAAATGTTTAAATATTAATACAAAACAAATGCATTACTATATGTGTGAATTTAAACAAATGTTCATCAATATGGTTAGAGGTCTGAAGATAGATGTCGTTAAATGTTTGAATTGTTCAAAAATAACAAGTTCTGATATTTATATTTTTGGTTAGAAATGTTTGAAAATGTATAAATTATTGTAAAAACAAAATGAATTCTACAGTGATAGTTTGTAATTACTTACAGCTATGGTGCATGATAAAGGATCTCTTCATAATTCATCAGAAATTTCTAGAAGACACCTACGACTTACTCAAGTATAGCAGCTATGGCATTAGTATTCTTCCGAGTTTGATATTTCTTATGTCAAACTTTATCTTCGTCTATAAATTCTGTCATCGGTTCACGCGGCTGGGTTTTACGTCTTTTCGGGCATGGATATATCGTGTAAGTATTGTATTTTTAATACAGAGGCAGATTTACCTATAGACTTTGTATCTTTAATACAGAGGCAGATTTACCTATAGGCTTGATAGGCTATAGCCTAAAGCGAAACATTTTGTAAATCCGCTTCTACTTTAATGTAAATGACTTAATGTTGCTTATCTTTCCCACTTACAGGAGCTTACTTTCCATTGGCTCTACTTTTACTTAAGCAAATTATGGTTTATGTTTATGCGTCTCTACAAGTTATCAATGACGCAAATTTGCGAAAACGTATCACCAATCTATAATAAAATATTAAGAACAATAAACTCTAATTAATTTCTTGTAGGGCACCAAGAAAACAGACATTGCACTTGACTCTTGCTACATGTGTGGCTTCCTAATACTGTTCTTGGTCAGTTCTTTGCCAATAGTCATCTACGTCGTGAAGAAATGTAGCAGAACGCGAATTCCTCCATTTCTTATGTGGTGTGTAATAATAATTATGACTAAGCTCTTACCTTTTTATTCTCTTGGTGCTTCTGTTTGCTGCAGGATTGGAGAAGATCCTTGGCTACGCACAGAAATTGGCCTCGCTGGCCACTACCTCGAAAGACCACCACAGTTCACACCGTCTGCAACTCTTGAAAAGCCATATCGCACAAAACGCTCTATCAGCGTACAAGAACATGCCACCGGAGGCACATTTATACGAGGATCTAAGTCACTTGGATGGGTTGGAGACCGAATGAAGAAAAAACTAATACAGAATACGTAATTCGTACAAAGTCTTGCAAATAAGTCACTGAATATACTAGAATAAACACGTCTACGGCATGAAATAAATTACATGTGCTTCAATGATAAGCCAAGGTGATGAATCTATCGTAGAATACATTGCTCCATCTTTTGACATTTATTAGAAAATAAATTTAAAAATTATATTGTAACTATTGCTACTGTAACAGCCTATAACTGGTGTGTGTCTTAAGTTACCTCACTTTGTCTTGACAAATTGGCTCATTAACACATTGCTAGTTTCTCCTGCATTTCAACACATCTGGGCGTTGCGATTGCCGTCTTCGCGCGCTCATCCAGATAATAAATTTATCACGCTCTAATCCTACTTTCATTCATACACACCCACCCTCTTTCTTACTATCTAAGCTCCTTTCTCTGCATCCCCATTACAATCTTAATTTATGGTATTTTTTAGAGTGAAAGCTTTGCACATTCTACGAAGTTGTCAACCATTAACTTTATGAAATTTAATACGTACATACAATTCTCCCTCTCAAATCTCTAAAACTTTGTTTTCTACTGTTGATAAAGATTGTTAATAACTATAAATAATAAAAATAAATACAAGATCGTTTAAGTTGGATAAATATAAACATGCACGGCTTAATGTTAGAAAATTCAGCTTGTTAGTAATAGTAATTGGCGTTGAAATTATTTTCAGTACTTCGGATGACAGAATGCTCAATGTTCCAGCCGTTCGTCGCCGACAATTCCGTACCGCAATGCATTCCAGCATCATTTGAAGTCATCTCGGATGTCGCATCACTTTTCTGAAAGCTAAACGGCCACGTCTGAAAGAACCCAAAGAGATCACAATCAAGTATAAACTCCTAACTGTAAGTGTTTAAAAAAGGCATGAAAAAAGTTGCTAATATCAGGACAAAGCGCATGAAAACTCTTCGATTTGAAGCGCAGCAAATGTTCCCAGCTGTTTCCTCTCTCTGCTTAAACACCTCCTATTCTTAAATCATTGTATTTGAGCCAACAATAACACTTCATTCTTCTGATAAATAAACAATTCACTAAACCTCACAAATCTGGAAAAAGCTATTATAAAGTAAAATAAAGTAAAGCAAAGCGATGGAATCCCAATAGAATGAAACTTTTCGATGAGTTTTGGTACGATATGGTGGTAGTAAACTGATAGCGAGCAAGTACAGTATATACGTACCAGTGTTAGGGGATGTTTGTGTCCATTTTCAATTTGCGCCGGTTCGTCAGTGAGGACAGCGCGAAGATGGGCGATGTAGCTGGTGGCCAGTCGCAAGGTGTCCAGTTTCGACAACTTCGTATCGGCAGGCACCCAAGGGAGTGTGGTTTTCAGCCGACAGAATGCCTTGCTTAACACTCGCATCCTTGCGCGTTCGCGGGCATTCGCCGCATTGCGTTGGGGCGGCTGACGGCCATCGTCCGTAAAGTCATCTTCGTCCGAATCGTCATGAGACTTTGCAGAAGTTGACAAACTTGACAGTTTTCTTCTACGTGGCATATCACGCTCGAAATGTTCACTAAACTTGCAACACTTCTATGACAAGTACTAATTAAAGTACTTAAATGAATTAGTAAGCGGATCGAACACTTCACTCCTGATTGAATTTTCAGTGATAACTCAAACGTTAGTCGATGAATGACTGCTGGGAAGTTCTGGAACGCCTCGGGACGCATTTTCTTATTGGGAAACTCCGCCCTGACGACTTAAGTTATTTCTGGCAACCAATCTGTTCAGCTCGTGCGCTAAGTGCGAACGTTTTAGCAACAAGCTACCACTTAATGCCCAATTAGCTCTGAATAAACAGCTTGTCACTGATTGTAAGCACTAATTGACTTCTGTTATTATAATTTTTGTCTAAGCTGTCACCGAAAATTTAGATTTTAGCAAACATTAAGATTAAGAGTTACTGACTTTTACTGGAGATTAGTTTCAGGTCAAGGTTGCAGAAAGTTATGATTTGCTGCAGGGCGTTAAGATGAAAAGCACCTTTGTTTCTGAGAAGCAGGTGGAAATTGTGGAATGTTGCAAGTATGCAAAGCTGAAATGTGCTGTACTAAAGCTTAAAGTTTCAGATTTTAGTACCATGAATGTATTTGAACAATGTCAAATATATTGCAAGTTGCTAGCAACTAATTGTTACTAATTTCTGATAGAAGTTGAAACAAAGTACAATTGTGAAATTAATTTTAACTGAATGTTGTTTATTGTAGTTTAAGACAAGACTGAGCTGTTTATTTTACTTCGAAACTCATATGTTTGCCTTGAGAAAACGCAAAAATGAAATAGAATACTTGCAAGCGACAACCCCTTGAGATTTCACACGAATCTATTGTTTGTTTTGATAGGATTAAGTCTAAAATTTAGCAAGACAGTAAAAATACTTGCATAACATCGAGCAATTATTTACTTAAATTTAAGTTATCTTCGGTTGTTTTTGATTGTTTGGTGAAGAAATACTGGATGTGCAATAAAAGTAAAGTTTGTTAGCTTAACCTCGACCACTTTTCCTTTCCTTCGCCTCTAATGTCTTATGGGAAGTTCAACAGACTCCTCAGATTTAATGGCCAGATGTTACTTATCACTTTGGTGCGGTTAGGAGGCTGTCTTGGCATCTAGCGATAGACTTGTCATCTTTTGCCAGTGACTTCTTCCTCCAAGGGCTAAAATACTACATACTATAATAATAAACACTTCCGGCATTTTACCTCTGATTATTCATGACTAATTAAAAAATTAAATAGCAATTTATTCTAAATTATATCTTACACCAATCAATGAATTCACAATTAAAAATTGATTAATACTGTGAGCAGTCAATCGAATGGAAATATGGCTGGACTTTCCACTCGACCTGCATTCCCAACTAATACGTTCCTAATCAAATCAGCGCTGAGTGGCGGATACTAAATATACTCAATCAATCGAACAAGCCAAAAGAACTGTGACTGTCACTTATTTTTAGATACATATTCAGAGAAAAACTGAAATAAACTTAAATGTTAAACATCATATTCATCCAGTTGAATGAGCATAGGCTTTCTACGTTTTCTTTTTTCATATTATCACATATTACATCGATTACTTAGTATCTATTGTATAATATCATAAGTGCTACGATGTCTAAAGAGTTTTATATAACAGATGTATACAAAATAGTCAATTAAATAAAATATAGGCCAAAATACAAATAGGAACAATGCATAAATCATGGCTGCGATTTATACATTTGTTCAATTATTGCAACATTAATCTTATAACGTTTATTATCATGTAGTTATTTGCATTATTGTTGTTTATTATTGTTATTATTTGCACACGCATAAGAACTATTTTTTGATTTTTAAATCTTTAAATTGTTATTGTAAGAAAAGGAACAAGTATATGGACCCTATCATATGTTGTTCCCAATCTTTTCAACCATAGATATAATGATATCTAACATAAATTTCATCATATATTTCTAATTATATTATATAGTCTCTTAAAGCATTAGTTCCAAGCAATTTTTAAGCCTATTTGCTTATATAGAAAATGTTATTACTATCATACGCTATTCAATTTGATATTTCTATCAAATTCTTAATGTTCTACCCTTCCAAGAACTCAAAAACAAAACTAACTTAAGTACATTTATTCCATTTATTATTAGGTATCCATATTTAGTTATATGTAAATTTAATTTCCGTAGGTTCAATAATTAGTGTTTTAATTGAACCCACAAAATTTGTTATTGTTAAATATATTTGCGTGCTATATAAATATATTTGACAAATATTGTCAATGAACAGCTAGGCGTCTTTTTAAAGACCAAACTTTAAAACCTATTTTCACCTATGATACTTTTTACTGTCTATTCAAACCAACACCAAGCAGAAAATATAAAAATTAGTACCGTGCTTTTAAAAGTGTTGCAAAAGTGCAATTTGGCTGTTATTGCACTTTTCTTCTCAAAAAACGATATACTTATACTAATATGTTTTGCTATTTCTTGATTATTTACATCGAGTGGAGCTTACAATAACACTTTGGTTATACTTTCTTTACCAGCAAAATGCCTATACATATGCATTACATGAACTTACACTTAACATTCAACTACACGAACAAAACTTGTCTGGTAATTGAGGCAACTTCAAGTAACTTTTTGCAGTAATGCATTGCAATGAAACCATGGCTGTTGTTTCATTGCAAGTGAGTTTTAAATAAATTTCAAAAATTATAATACTTCCTAAACCCTACCTTGTCTGTATTTACGTGTTTACATTTAGACTAACCATTCAATAGTGTAAAACTTGGAGTTCTTGGCGCCGCCATCGGGTCACACCTCAGTGCGCTCCATGTACGCCAAAGCGGTGCTCTCGGAGACGCGCTCTGGCTTCCACATGATGTTCCATCGTTCTGCCACCGTTCCGGGCGTTATCAAGAACTTGTAGATGATGTACACCGGAATACAGAGCGTCGAGGATGCTGTAAGTGCCCATCCTACGTTTATGGCCCATAAGGGGTATTTGTATTCTGTGCCCAACATTTCCTCATGACCCAGAAGACAAAATATGAAGATGACCTTCCGAAATAAGAAATATTTTACATTTTGCCAATCACCACTTGAATAATGCTTACAAAGAGGAATACAGGACTAATGTATTTCCAGCACAATCGCCAGAAGAGTCCAGGCTTGTGCCCGATCATCTTTTCGATGTCGTTTGCAAAGTTATCAGTGCCATAAATCCAACACACTCCTGCAGCTTCAACGAAGACCACAAAAAGAATGGCTAAAGCTGGCCCATAAACGTTCAATAAATTCACTAAATAGACACCACCCTAGAAACAAACAAAAAATGTAAAAACAATCTAGGAAAGTAATAAAAGTGATTGAATTCAATTGAATTCAAACTCTGACAGAGGTGACAAAGAATGCAAAAAGTATTTTCACTTGTGGATCAATGGCATGCACAAGTATCGAGACTCGTGTGATGATATCGGTGACGTATTGAATGCACTCGTGCATGAAGAAGCGAATAAGCAGATGAGGGGCGCTTATAGAAATATCCGCCGCCAGCGTCGTCGGCGAGATGGATTGCGGCCGCAGCTATAATTAGCTCATTGATGACACGCAGCCTGTGAAATTTGTGTTTTCGGGTATGCGAAGGGTGCACGTAAAATCTGTGCGTGAACTACGCACCCACGACGAACTCTATCGCCTTTTATTATCCACGCCGCAACGTTCAATAGGTTTATGTATTTTACATTATCCTCTCTGTGCCATTGTCATTGTGACATTTTATGTTGGAATATAATGGAACCCATCCCTACAATAATTGCCTGATGGAAACGTCGCTATCACAATAATTACCTACTATAATATTCAGACTTTCGTTTCTTATTCTCTGGTTCAATGTCATTCTTATGCAAATTTCCCTAATAGCAAAAACATGTTGAAATGCTAACTCAATAAAAATTACTTGAAATGCGAATTTCAATAATCTTTTCAAATCACGAAACTTCCACGAATGGTTAGTTAACCTTGCACCACTTTTTACAACTTTTCAAGTCAGTTATATTAAGTTTATGTCGCAGTCCGGCAATTACAATAAACCTTGATATGCTTTTAATGTTCAAACACGATTAAACGTCGCCGTCACGCCACCCAACTTCAAATGGCATTAACCGTCAAATCAACACTTCATGTTATAGATTTTCGCAATGGGAACTCACATAGGTCGTGGTTGGCAGGCCGCTGATGTAAATGCCCAGGAGAAGCACCGCCACAAAAGCTTCTCGCCGCCGACCCAAGAAATGCGGGTACTCGTCGCACAAAGCCGTGATCATCGCCTCCAACCCACCGAAAGTGCTATCCAGCCCAAGCGTGATCAACATCAGGAAGAAGATAATAGACCAGAATACTGAACCTGACATTGTGGCGATTGCCTCTGGATACACGATGAAAACCAAACCGGGACCTATAAAAAATTGAATTATGCCATAATAGCCTATAAACATGTAATCGTTCATTGCAATTCCCATACCTTCTAGTCCAACTTCTTCTATTCTCTTGTTTTGAGCTTGGGCCATATAGCCCAACACGGAGAAAATGACAAATCCAGCGAGAAAACTCGTCAGGCAATTGATGGTGCTGGTGAGGACCGCATCCCGGTAACAATTATTGTGGAACTTGTTATAACTCGAGAGAGCTAACAATGTACCAAACCCGGGACCCAATGAGAAAAAGATTTGCGAAGCGGCGTCAATCCAAACCCGTGAATTTTTTAATTTCTCCCATTGGGGTGTCAAATAATACAAGATTCCTTGGCCTGCTCCAGGAAGTGTAATCCCACGGAAGAGCAGAATAATTAGAACCACATATGGAGCAAGTGCAGTCACCCAGACAGCCTTAAATATTTTAAAACATGTTAAATAATTAACCACAACTTATTGATAATTAATTTTTACTTTTCCTGTGCTTCGAACACCCTTCCAGAGTGAAAAGTACACGAGGACGAAGACTACAAAGACACACAGTGCCAATGCTGGTTTGATAGGCCCCATCCGGTTTAAGCCATCCGATAGATGCTGTTGCAAGACTTCGCGTCTACATAAAATAAAACAAATCCTGTAGAAATTATGCTTGAATATAGTGTAATAATCAGTCATTCATTCACCGGTCTGCACTTGCCGAGTATTCACGGATCGTTAATTGAGTCTCTTTTGTTCGTGAATAATATATAAAGTTCCACGACATGCACTTTGAGAAACTGTATCAAGACCGCAAATCAAATTAACTAGATATTAATCTTCAACTTATTGGATGACGTTGCAAAACACTAACGAACTACAATAACAGCCTCCTTCAAGGATGAATTAAGATGATGGAGATGCAGATTGTAATTTATCACTGCTAGGAAATTAACATACGCCATTGTCTTCAGTAATTCTTGCTCTCAAACCACTTGATAACGAGTAAGAAGCGAAAGGTAAAATAAATATTTAGACAGCGCCAATGGGGATTTGAGTGAATGTAGTACTTTCTTTTATTGCGCTCGCTCAAAAAGCAAGGAAATGAAACTCACTCGAAAAACTCCCTGGCAGGACTTGTTGCATTCGGGAACGGCGACAGGCGCTGGTCGGCGACCGATCTGCATGTGTCTGTGTTCCATTCGTTGCCGCACTCTGTCCAGGGCAGCTTTGTCTTGAAGCTGGCTATCAGGTAATACAGCGCCCAGCCGATGATCGTGTTGTAATACATCCCCATGTACCAATCGATCAGACAGATCGCGTACCCCACACCTGGATCACACACCAAACACAATTATCCATAAGTTAATCGTCAATTACGTAAGTCAACGTGCTATGTTCAATGACTAGTGGCAGCTAACAGCTTTCTTCATCAACTTGAGCGTCAATTAGTTGGAAATCTTTCAAGCTGTGAACGAAGTGCATCGGCACAATTTCCAGGAAGTGTGCCTTGTCTTCTCCACTGCAGAATTGTAAATAGAACGAACGAACGAACGCAATCCAGGCGAGTCCAGGCTGTTTTCAATCAGTCTTTCACACTGGCATTTTCGATTATTCAATTAGTTAGATAAATCAATCACGTTAAAGAGCAAAAGTCTGTGACTAAAAAGTGTTGAAAAACAAGTTGAAAACTTTTAGAAACTACCTTTAGATACACCTGTAGCGAGTGAAAATGAAATTAAACTTGGCTTTGTTAAGTTTCAACAGCTGGAATCAAAACTCAAAAGTGTGTCTTATCTTGTCTTGAGTTGTTTGAGTCTAATTTCCTTAGAACTACCTTTAATTAATTATGAATTGATGATAATTTCTTGGAAGGGTTTTGCAGGTTTTAAACTGATATTAAACATCCTACTTGCGTAAATTGTGTGTGGCATGTAAATATTCCAGAGAACGCATTAGCTGCATTTCAATTTGCAGCTGGAATGAATATCGATAGCAGCCGATGAGTTCCTACTTTCGCGAGTTTCCTAGTCATCTGCCTAATCAAATATTATGTTTATACGCATATGTATCTATTCCGTCCTAATCCAGATCCATATGCAATTAGATTTCCAATTTTCTGTACGATTGCAACGCACAAACTTGAAATTAGTCTTAATCGACGATTATACAAATATATTCTGCCTAAGTACGGTAAATAGAGAAGAAACGGGTTATCTTATCCTTTCAAGATTCCAGGATTATTTTTTATCTCGCAAACGCTTTCTATAATTGAATTGAATCTAAAAGTAATATTAGTCTAGCTCTAGGCACGTTGAAGTGGAGAGAGTGTCAGGGTTTGATTCGACTTAACGAAACGTTGTCCATCTCTCGCCTCGTTTCGATTTGGTTTTCTATTTGTCAATGCGAAAACGATTGCTGCGTGCAGGGCGGAAAACAACAGAAACCTTTTAGTTACAAGTGGCGATGCAACGCAATGAATTCGCGCCATTCGTTTCCTCGCACTCATGTTCAATTCATTAGCCATTTATCTCCGTTTCATTTGCGCGATAGCTTTGCTTTCTGCTTCATCTTCTGCTTCTTTTCACCGACCACAGGTTTAAATGCATCTGATTGTTGCGTGATAAACATGTATGAATTTTTCATATAATAAATAGACATCTTTATCTAGACTTTTTTCTCCAGATTCTCAGAAATTTCTTAAAGAAAATCTTTAAAATAGGATTTGTATTTGAGTTTAATTATCTCGTTTTTAAACACTTTGTATTAGATGTTAATAGCAATGAATGAAAAGGTGATAAAGTGAAATGAACGAAAGTGGCACGAAGAAAAGGAAAAATTATGCGTGATACTTGAACCAGCACTTGAATCAAGCGGTTGCCTGATGCAATATTTATAAGCGGGCATTACAATCGCAAATGCAGATAATATGCGCCCAAATAAATATATTGGTTTATCTTCGAGTGGTGCGATTGGAAAAGCGCTGATTTAAAAGTCAAGCAAGATTCGTGGGAAATCATTCGGGTTGGCAGCACTCACCTTTTATCGCCGGACAAATTCGTTTCCATATCGATAGACAACCGCTGCGATGGTACTGTCCCAAGGCCAACTCCATGTAGAATAAGGGCAGACCTCCGAAGATTAACATGATGACATACGGTATGAGAAACGCACCTTTAAAACCAAACCCAAAATCACAACTTTAGTCAACTTGTTATTCTATCACTGGATAGTAAGTAAAGCGCAATTAGGCAGCTATTGTCTTGCCCAGCGAAAATTAAATAAATCCCAATCTGTTATAAGTGAATCCCGAGCAAGATTGGCCGGGCTGAAAGAGAGTCTTCTAAACATTCGCATTGAGCGTCTAACAATCTAAGTGAATTATTCACCCGCATCGCAGATTTCGCGTCGTGAAACCCGAGACTTCAGTGAGTCAAGCAAGCAGGCAGACAGCAAGCAGGCAAATCAGCAAATCGAAACAACTTCTTGTATCGCGAGCTGTGAGCTATCAAATTTCATTTCGCATAACCCAATTTGCAAGCATTGGCCTGTATGCCAACATATCCTACAATATTTTCCGACTAGTTCTAGATCTAGAGAAAATAAGTGAGTGTGTAAGTTTGAGTATCGAACTTACCGCCCCCGTTCTGATAGCAAATGTACGGAAATCGCCACACATTCCCCAAGTCGACAGCGAACCCAATCACGGCCAGCAAAAATTCCACCTTCTTGTTCCATGTCTCGCGCTGCCGGTCTGGGGTAAGTGCAACGACAACCACTTCTTTGGTCGCTGGCTTTCCGTTCTTTTCCTTGCGCTTCGCATTGCTGCTGCCGGAAGTGTTTCGCTTTGCGTAGTTCTTCAGGAGCGCGGTGTTGGCCTCTGCTTCTTCAGTGTTGGGCAGCGCGTCCTCCTCTTTGGCCTCGTGATGGTTGGACATCTCAGAGCACTCGTTCGAGTCCAACGGATCACTGCCGCCTCCATTCTCTGTCGCTGCCATCTTCTCTATTAAATATGCAAGTCAAAACATTCATAATATTTTATTAAAGCTAGATAAATATAACTGAATAAATATAATATAAGTGAAGTGGTCTTGGAGCTGGGAACGTTTTGCTGTCTTTTTTATTTGTTTGTATTGCAAGAACTAAATTTAAAATTTACACTCACAAGCAGCCGTCAGTAATAATCTTGATCATTAGCAGTTGAGTTGAAAACTGTTCGTACTCACGAAATATTACTGCGCAAATTGGATATGACCTTATTACGCTATCAAGCCACGTATCAAATTCAAAATTTCCAGTTTCCTTGGCCAACTGACCATACGCCAAGATGATGATGATGACTTCTGTCAGTGCGTATTCAGAGGTGCTTTACTTCTTGTTCAAATTACACCATGTTACTACATTGAGATAAACTTAATAATACTTTGATAAGCAGATGTGAGCTTTCAAGCGTTATCAAAGCTCTTGGCATGAATAGTCATATGCGCAGACTATGCTTGAACTTTGAAGATGAAAGAATATTTTATGAAAAATTGCAATAAATTATGTTCGGTTTTATTGTCGATCCAGACGTGACAGAATGTGTATGAAACGCGAAAGAATCGGCGTAAATTGACGAGAACTCCAGACAAGTAACATCTCATTTCCTTCGTTGAAAGAAGAAAGTCGTGCTCAAAGTCTTGCACAAATCGCGGAATGTCAAGGCGGCGAAAAGATGAAGACGCGCAAAGCATGTGCCAAGCTAGAATACAATTGCAGTTAGGCAGGCGAAGGCTTTGCAGGGGAACGTGTTCTATTGGCATCATTCGATCACCAGATGTACCTTCGATGTCATTATCGCGAAATCAGGGTGATGCTGTCTTGTGTCTTGTCATCGTTTTCCGCCGACTTACTGTCGCGATATTGCGATCAGTCTTTTTATATTGTTATGATTGTTACCACTCTAATAAAGAAATCTTATTTCGTGCGAGCGCAAACTTCCAAAAAACATTTCAAATGTTTTTTAATGATAACGTCTAGCTATACATTTCGCACATAAATATATAGCGCTTAAAACGAATTGCTTTATTACTTTTGCAAAGAAATTTTAAAATGGCAGTTTTAATATATATTAAAAAGTTTACAACAACAGTTTAATAACAATAATACTACATTTAAACTGTCTAAAAGACATTTTAAGTATTGAAACTATTTTGCAAAGATTGATGAGCAATCAATATTTACTAGGAAACATACATATCTGCTGTTAAAAAACAATAAATTTCTATTTATTTCTGTTATTATTCCAGCTACTTAATTAATGCATAAACTTCAAAACACTTGATATCACCCACGCAAAAATCTTAAGATTTGAATTAGAATCTTATTCATTCTATTCTCGCTTAGATACGGTAACGCAATTAATTATAAATATTAAAATATCAACTTACTCACCAGTTTCGTTAAAGTTTAACACTTGGAATAAACTCTGCCAGCGTCAGGCGGCATGCTCGCCGCTCTACCGCAGAAGTTGCTCCTCGCTGGCGAACAATTCTAACTCGCAGTGCGATTCGAAAAGAAGTTGATGCAGTGGTTGGTGATGAGGAACAGTGGTTGGTACAGCACGGTCCTCCTGAACCGGCCGACGGATGGTCACCAACTGTTGGCGAAGGCGCGCTCGTAACGTACGTTTTGGACTTTGCCGCGGCGGCGAGATCCTTCCTTCCTTCCGTTTTCGGCTAATATGCACCTACTACGAGTTGTAGTCGGCTGTTCGCGCGGCTTGCAGGTGTTTGGGGCGGCACATTTCTCTTTATAATTCGAATGCCGCCTGCGCGCATCCTTTATACCACTTTATTGCAGGGAATGTTTCAAACTATTTACCAGTTGAGCGAAAAGCATCAAAAATTTGATAGTTGAACGTTGAGCTTGGAAGCGTAGCAAAATTTAATGCATTTATTGTTATAAATCATCTTTTACAACTTTTACAATCGTACAAAATAAAATAAGGACAAACATTCTCAAACGCTTGTCATAATCGTATTTTGCCTCCTCGTGAACACAGAACATATGTATACATACTTTGAATATTTTAACGTCAAAGTCGGTTTGAAAACTTTAACGTTAATCAGGTCTTACTTACTACTCCGTAAATATGCGAAACAAAATTATGCATAAGAAAAAACCACAAACCCCAGTCGTTAGGCGCTAAAAGACTCGATTACATATTGAATATGAAAAACATATTGCAGGATATCATTTCTTATTAGTAGATTTAACAAGAAACTATATACATTTGTTAACGTGTCACAATTTATAATTGAATAGAAAATACACTCTACATTAATAATTATTTTTTCGTAGAATTATAGCAGTTCATCCAATTGTTTTTCATGCGAATTGCTATAAAGCAAACATGCAAACATTTGAACGAACGAATATAAATTTGCTAATGTTTGAATGAAACTAAATTAGTTGTATATTATCCTTTTGCTCTTGTCCTTTTAAATAGTACTTTGTGGATCATCATTAAAATATGATTGCTTTTGGTCAACAAAACGAATCTGTTAATTTCTAAATATTAAGTGATCTCTTCGAATTGTATAAAAATATTTTAGATCGTGAACGCATTTCTTGAATACGTCTTCCAATATATAATAGTCTCTTTCATATCTTATGTTAGTTATATCTGTCGAAGTCAACAATTAAACATCTATTAACTCATTTGTACCAAACTAAATTCAACACACTTAAGTGTCAAGTGTTTCGCATTTCGTGCTCAATCATGCATTATTCCTAAACAATGATTTCTAATATTTTGATATTGCATTGCCGATTTTCTAACTCAACTCATGTCTTGGACATTAAGTTAAAGTTTAATTCTCGTCGCATTCAGCAAAGTTCTTCTGACACTCGTCACCAATCCATTGTTCTATAAGATTTTCCGTTTCATCTGTTATTGAAGTTGTAATATCGGATATCATCCTCTTGCGGAGCTGCTTCTTGGTCGCCACCATAAACTGCAAAAATAATATTTAAGTAAATATCCACATATATAATTATAAATAACAACATACTTGTGCAGATTTATCAGACACTCCTTTCACAGTAGACAAAAGCTCTTTGGCATATGCATCAGACGGCAGCATTTTTGTAATTAATCCTAATTTTAGTGCATCGGCTGCCTCCAATACTTCGGCACTGTATAATAATTCGTTGATCAAAACATTCTGCGACAAGTGTGGAAGCAGAAGCAAAGATCCACCTTCGGCAATGCACCCAAGTTTCGCATTAGGGATAAAGAATGTCGCCTCGTTATTAGCAATTATCATATCAAACAGTGGTAGCATTGTCACACCCAATCCAATAGCATGACTGTGCACCCCGGCAACAAGAACTTTTGGGAAATTTGCCAAAGCAAGTAAAAATGTCCTGTGATGAAACAATACAACGGTTAACCTCAGAGAATGAAGTGATAAAACTTCACTTACTTTATACTATTCGCTAACTTTTTAGCTGCTGCTTTCCTTGGCGCGTCTTTAGCAAATACCAAACTTTTAAAATCAATGCCATTGCAAAAGGCTGTACCGTTTGAAGTAAACAATACCACATTCACTTCTTTATCAGCTTCCAATTTGGGCAGCACATCAATAACCTCAGCCATTATCTAAAAAAGTTATCAATGAAGATTTCATCTAATTAAATTTTGAAAATGAATACATACCTCATTTGTCAAATAAACATTATTTTCTGTGGTTGGGCCAATATTAATCCGCACCAACTTATTTAATTGGCTGATTTCAAATGTTTTATATCCTTTATATTTATCCGAAGGGTTTAACTTAAGTTCTACTAATTTCTCAAAATGATCATTCGAGCTTTTTGCATTTTGTTTGTCTTCCGATGTTTTCTGCTTCTTTTTAGGTGAGTCCACTGCAGCAGCTGCAAGTTCAGAAGCGCGAGTTCGCCGTGTACGTCCCTCTAGTTTCTTTATACGCTTTTCGTCATTATCGTCTTCCTCTCCCATGCTAGAGTAGGAGCTGCTTGAATGACGACGAATAATTCGAGACTCAGCACTAGAGAACGCATGGCCAGGCGATGGCGGTGGACTATGAATAGAACTTCTGTTGGAGTCTTTCGACTTCTGCCTTGAAATTGGACTCGGCGTCGGAGGGCACATCAGCTTTTTAGGCGGCTTACTGATTGGCGTCGGAGTTGCCATTGTTTCTTTCTTGCGTAATGCTTTCGGTGAAGATCGACCTGTGCTGCTTCTAAGGTCATTCAAATCATTTAAAAGTTCGTTCGTCTTTGAGAGAAGCGACTTATTGCGAGTTTTTGCCGTAGGCTGTTCCTCTGATTTAATTGAATATAGCATGTTAACAGCGCCTTCGTCCATTAGCAATTTAGTAATTTCATTATTACGTCGTCTTTGTTTTACGGGAGTCGATGGTTTTTCTGCCTCTTCTTCGGTTTCAGAGGTTTCCTCAATTTCTGTTTTTTCCTCTTTTTCTACCTTTTCTTTAGTTTCAACACTTTTCCTCACGCTTCTATTGCGATTTATAATATTAGGCAATTTTTTAATGCCGTCCACCCGCTTCGGTTCAGGTCTCTTTTCTTTTTCTTCGGGTTTCTCAACCTTTGGCTCAACTTTTAGACCTTTTTGACGAGGCGATACCTCATCGGGATCCCAGATAACTTTGCGTTTAATAATACGGGAGCTTTTTGTAATATATGTAGGACTTCCAGAAGTAGAGGAAGGTGTTACTGGTGTAACTGGACTTTTAATGGTTTTGACGCTAGCAACAGGTTCGGGACTCACAATTTCTTGTTTGGGAGGACTTGGCTTAGGATTGATTTGCTGCAGCAATTCTTCTGAAATTTTACGTTTGCGCGTGTATGTTTTAAGAGGAACAGTGCCACTAAAACGGGACTTAGGTGGTTCTTCACGACGCAGCTGACGCGCTCTTTCCTCCTTGACCTTTTTCTGGTTGGCAGCTTGATCTGGAGGATCGTCGGGTAATTCTCGCAATTGTTTGAGTGCCAGCTCGCGCTCCATCTCGGCAGTCATTTGTTTGCGACCTTCTGGTTCCTTTTCCTTGACAGGAGGGGGACTCCCTTCCGGCTCGCTGTCACCTTCTAAAATAGCAAGAAGATCTGAATTATCAAGTGTGTCCGTTGATTTCTTAGCTGCAGGTGCAGCTCTATTTAGTGGAGGACGGCCGCGCGGACGAGCTCCAGGCACAAGGTTCTTCTTTGGTAATAATTTCTTTGCCAAATTCTGAGTCAATTTTTTGGCAAATATATTTTGCCCACGAGTATGTTCACGTGTGAAACGACGTGATCTTTCTAGTATTTCATCAGCAATATCCTGCTTTGATACTATCTGACTGGTTAAGTTACGGTATGGAACTTTCACACCAAGACGAGGCTTAGGCGGGGCTTTGCCGTTGCGGAAAGAATCGTCGCATGGATTTGTGATGTTACGTCCTAAGACATGATTGGGTATTTTCATCCTTCTTGAAGACTTTCTTGATTGCCTCTGTAATATATATTTCAAACTAAACTTCAAAAAAGTCAACAAACGTCACGAATCTTACATGATAACGTCTTGATGATTCTTCATCCTCTTCTTCTTCCTCCTCCTCCTCTAAATCTTCGTCAGATACAGTCTCGATCAAGTAAACATCACCATTTTCATCAACAATATGCTGGAGTGTGACACCATCTTCATTGGTGGTTTGAGTATGAGTTAGCATAATTTCTCTTGTACTCCCTTTATCATCAGTGGTCATTATAACAAATTGTTCACCAGGCTGGAACTCTCCAGACTTAATATTCTCCTCAATTATCTTGGCAAGTTCTTTCTCTTCCAAATTGACCTTTGATTTCTTGGCCCCTGGCTCATCCTCCTCCACAATAAGGGTGGTTGCTTTGCCAAGTGATGAAGCTAGTACATACTCACCAGTTGTTTCTTCCAGAATCATTTCTCCTTCTGTTGATGCCGACATTGCAGAGCCTTCGTCAATCTGAAGTTGAAGTTCCTGGACAGTTCCAACCTCAACAGAATCGGTTGCCGTGGTAGCATCGCCAGGTACCACTTCATCATTTCTTTCTGAAATATCTTCAATCTGCATATCTGACTCTGCCGCATGTGAAGTAGGTGACTCTTCTTTGGGTTCTTCAATGATTGGCTCATTAGATCCTTCATTTATCTCATCACCTTCAGCCATAATGGTTGACGAAAATTCTTCGACAAATGCATTTGTAGCGTTGTCACTTGGCGGCTGGGGAGTCTCCACTATAGGTGGATGTTCCTCTTTAGTCTTTACAGAAACATCATGAGACAACTCAACATCATGCGGAGCTGTAGCAGATCCATTTGCTGGTGCAGGTGCGATTAGTACGTCAGGTTCAATTTTCATCTTCAACTCTTCTTCCACCGGTTTGATGTCCACTGATGGGAATGATTCATTTATAGTGTTGTTAGCAGCACTTATTGCTTCTGCTAGAGTCACTGCAGGCTCTTCCATGACGGTTTCCATTCTGAAAAGGTTTGATTATCATTTATTTATTGCTAATAAGAAAACTTGCAAACAATTTATAATGCACCTAACTACCAACGTATGCAACACACCACAAGCATTTTATAAACATTTCAGAACCTACCTCTCTAATCGAATTAGACTGCTAATAGATTAAATACAATGATGCACATCACACAGTAGCACTCTAGATTTGTTCAGAATGTCGGGGCACTAATACTATTCAATTAAACCTTCTATTTCATCTGTTTATACAATTTAGGAGAGAAAACGCATCGACGCCATTGCATACAACTCGGCTTCTACAGCGTTTACTTCGTGACGTAAGTAAACCTAGTTACATAAATACATTGAAGAGGGCACTACTATTATAATTAAAACACTTTTTATGCAAATTAATTTAAGCAAATGGTATTTTTGTTTTAGAATAACTATTTTCGACAAGTTTGCAAACAATGTTACAGCTTATGACTGTTGAATATGCATTAAACATAATATATAAATTGCAAAATCTAATTAGTTTGTTATTACTTTGGCAAATGATATAAGTCAGATTTAAACCCCAGATAATGATCCAATTGTCTCATCTACTATATGATTGGATTCTTCCAGTTATTAATTCCTGTTGGACTTGTCATCCGTTCTAGCGCGACGAGTTTGACATCTACCTACTTCGATTCGGTACTGGGATAACTGTCGTCGCCGTAGTCGCGTTCACTTCGTTTGTTGCAGCCATGTTGACCTGCATGGAGTACTATTCTCCGTTTCGTAGTAAATTTAACTAGTTTTTAACCATAATAAAACCGCTTTGACACCATGCCCAAGTGTGATATGAAGACAAGATATTTACCGGCGACGTTTGCATGGATTATACTGCTGGGCGCAACATCGTTGTTCTTCTACTTTCCGTAAGTTTACATACTTGCCTCGACGAACTCCATCGGATTGCAAATATCCAAAGTGCTCGTCAGTTCGACGTGCTTTACAACAACCTATAGTGAATTGCAACTTTCAGGGCTGAGTATTACATACACAACTATCCATGGGTGCCAGCATATCAGGGTGTCATTACATTCTTTGTACTTGCAAATTTTACATTAGCAACATTTATGGATCCTGGTGTTATACCAAAAGGTAATCTTGTTTGATTAATGTTATTGCACCAGTGCCTTGCATTGAGGCAACTGGTTATATTTAGAAAAGTAACTCATTATAAGTGACTTGAGAGGAGAAGTTTCTTGCTCTTTGATTTCTATTCCATTCACTAATTGGTGCATTTATTTTTAGCACCACCTGATGAAGACCGTGAAGACGACTTTAGAGCACCGCTCTATAAGAATGTAGACATAAATGGGATTACAGTCAGGATGAAATGGTGTCTTACATGTAAATTTTATCGTCCACCAAGATGTTCGCATTGTAGTGTTTGCAATCATTGTATAGAGGTGAGTTGTATTTATTTACAGTCATTAAACGCAGACCCGTTTCACATAGCAGACTTAATTTGTTATTATTTTGAAGAATGACACATTTATGTCGATTTGCGAATCGGTGCGTTTTATGATGAAGTTCAATCAAGGCCACACTTGATGCTAATGTTGACTTAATATTCAAACATTGGATATAGAACACAAACATCGCCGTTAGTAGCATGTTTGTTTACTTTTGTTGATTGGCCGCCTATCGTGAATCAAATTAGGATTCATAGTATTTTGATATAAGTTTGTGATTAGAATTTCTAGAAGATAAAACACATCAATAATGGTTTCTTTTAATATTTGTGAACATGATACGCTTTCTTGGTGCGGGACACTGATTGATGCGTGAAGTGTATGAAGCTGTATAACAAATTGATTATTGATTTTATTCCAGACATTTGATCATCACTGCCCGTGGGTAAACAATTGCATTGGAAGACGAAACTATCGATTCTTCTTTTTCTTCTTGATATCATTGAGTCTTCATATGATCAGTATATTCACCTTAAGTTTGATATTCGTCTTGCAAAAGAAAGATCGCATCACGGACGTCGAACCCATTGTAGCGTATCCTTTCATAGAAATACGATTGTTTGGTTCATGAGACGTAAACAAGCTAACGAAGTGCTCGCAATTTATGTTTTCCTTAATAGTATAATTTAGTATCGTCCTGATGGTGATTGTAGTACTGCTGGCAATTCCAATATTTGGTCTAACAGCCTTTCACATGGTGTTGGTGTCAAGGGGCCGAACTACGAACGAACAAGTCACTGGGAAGTTTAAAGGTGGTTATAATCCATTCTCTAAGGGATGCTGGAATAATTGTTGTTATACACAGTTTGGACCACAGTTTCCCAGGTATATATATATATATGTATTTATGTTTCAATCGATACTGCTTGACACTTGTACTGCTAGTCTCGTACTAAAACATACATTAACCGCATTTATATTCATTTAGGAACTAATATGTCGTCGGTGTTTATGGCTTTGGTAGAAATTAACAAGAAATAGTGCGAAGATTATTGTGTTTGTATACTTTTTTGTTTTAATTTTACTTTTTTCTGCTTATCTAATGTGCATTTTATTGATCAAATTCTAATATGATTGCAGTCTAATCAAACGAAAGAAATACGTTGCAAAGAAAAAGCATTGTATGCATGGACCAATCGCAACAATTACGAATGATAGTCAGGTAAAAACATATATGGACAACAGCAATGGCGTGAGGAATCTTAATTCTAATGCCTACAACAAGGTAAAATATACGCCTAATACATATTTATGAACGCTGTATTTATATTTATGTTTGCAAATAGTTGTCACCGGGACGTGATGGAATGGACCTTGACCTGGAGCCATCCGCGTCACAATCACAAGACTGTGAGCCAACCCCTCCTTTACAGAGACACGGCTCTAAGAATAATTTCTTCCTACCTCCAACCGTAGATGGGGAGTCGCCGCGGCATCCGCCACAACAGCGCATGCAATATGCTCGACACAGTCCTCATCCGCGACCGCGGGCGATTGATCCGAATCGAAGTGGAACTCCTGATAGTCTTGGTCCGCAGCGGCCATCGCCCACGATGCAGCAGCGCATCAAGAGTTTAGGAGTGCCAACGCCAATAGCAATGTCTAGTCCTGTTCGAAGGTGAGTTCGAATCATTTGTTTGTCATCGCAGAGAACAAACCAAACAGCTCTAACCCTTGAATGTAGTATGAATATGTTACAAATGGGAGACGAATAAGTTTGGTGTTTCTAGGTGGACGTGACATAAGGAGCTTTAGCGATTTTGTTTCATGTGCTAGAAATGTAGTTGCTTCCTCTCCACAGATCTAATCCCAGCAGCCCCACTCAGCCCCGGAGACCTGACTTCATAGGAGTGCCGACGAGTCATCCGAGCATGGGGATGGGACAGCCGTACTATGATTTTCAGCCAAACCAGTGCCAACGGCCGCCGCTGCCGCCCAGCGGAGGCACATACGGTGGAAGTCCGCAGCGCCGCTTCATGTCCGAGGGGGAGTTAGTGCGGCAGATGGACCTGGTGCAGACGCACCCCCGTAGCAACAACACGGTGGATAACATTAGAGAGCTGGCAAATTCGCCGCAGCGCGGTGTTTACATGTGGAAGGATACGTCGCCGGGGTATCCTCCGCCAGCCCAGCATCCAGATTTCTACCGATCCAATCCTACTAGTCCTACTCAGCAGGCTGCTTATAACGCTCAGCGTACATATCATTCTGCGTTGCGTGGCGGCGTTTCTGTCTACCCACAGCCGCCGCAGAGTCCGCAGGTGAGTCGGCGGCCGCAGATGGGCGCCAGCACGCCAACGATAACTGCCGACGCGCGTCGCCGGCCCATGTCGTTCGTTCGCGCGCTGGAGATGACCGACTCGGTTGAGATGAACTCCACCGGGCCCGGTCAACACGTCGGCCAGGGACGACCGTCGACTCCAGACAGAAACAGTGTCTATGATATGAACTATGAGATATCAGTATAGGGAAGGTGTTGGCACTCTCGCTACGCCGAATGAGTGCAATTGAGTTTCTCAGTTAGTCGGGGACTTTGACGACGTACAGGAACGTACACGACGCAGTAATGCAATTACATTCCGTTCATAGTTAACGGTTTCACAGTTTATTCTGTCCTCAATGAGAACAACCACATACAAATACGATACAAATATATATAATATATACAAATTTACATTTTAAAGGATACAGTCAGCTACACTATAGGGACGCAAATGCGCAGAGAGGCATTATAAGAAAGTGGTAGTTGACGAGAGATATATAACTATTTGAAATTTAGTGTGTGTACAACTCTATATGTTATTTGTTGTTAATCTCTATGATATTTAAAGAAGGAACCCTTTTCTATTTTATCTAATGAGTGTGGAACTACATTTAAATTATTCATGGACACTGCTTGAAGGAAGATGTATTACGGGAGACAGATTTTAACCATATGACTAAATGGCATGTGTTGCACTGGATGTAACTCAGTTTATTACCTGGTGCTCAATTCTGCACTGAATCGATTACACTTTGTATGTACAACCCTGGCTTCCAATTCAACCAAAATATATTATTTTGGGCGAATACAACCTAAGCAATGAAACAGTTCTAACATTTTGCACGCAATGATTTGTAATCGATGTTGGTAAAAATAAGAATCAAATAATAAGATTTGCATTTATCATAACAGCAATAGTTCATTTGACCAAGCGAAATGAAATGCGAGGAATTCTTGAATCAAGGAGACAGTAATTTTATTTGTTGATTTTAATTGTTTATTAACTACATTTGTTTATCTTTTATTATTTACTTATATTTGAAATGTGTATTTTACTTTTAAACATTTACTTGGATGTTATTTTTGTATTCATTATCGATGAAGACATCTTATCAATTTTTAAAAAGTTTTGTTGCTTTAAATAATTGTAACAAGGTGAACTATGAGCAAAGTGTAATCTGCCAAACGGTAAACAATTGTAAATTATTATTCTTAAACATGTTTGGCAGTTGCTCATGAAAAGACTGTTAGAAAAGTTTTGTGTGATTTAGACAATTTAATGCAAACGAAAACAGCTAGATAAATGTAAATGAAGAAACTAAATTATATCAACTTTATAAGTCCTAGATGAGAAATGCTAGTTATGTGGAAACAATTAAACTAACAAAACAATTGAACTATAATTTAAACTGATTTTGTGTTTTAATATCCAATTTACTACAAATATTCTAGTGGATGTGCAGAGATTGGCAAATTTTCTGAGAGAAATTATTATAAAATGCTATTGTAAATGGGAAGAGATGCTATATGAATTTCGTGTAAACACATTAGCTCAGGCATATCTAATTGATTCTGGTGATATTTACAAATTATTAATTGTTATCTTGTTATGCAATTCAGTTGGCAATTTGCAAATGCGCCAGACTATTGACAAAAAGAAAAACGAATTAATGTATCGAAGAACTAAGAATGAAGATGACAGAATTGAAACGATGATTAAATTCTAATTAATTAAACATTTAAAACGATTGATATTTATAAGCAGACGAATTATGATGAAATGATACATGTTAATTCTGAAGAGATGAGCATATTTGTTGATCCAATGTACTATTTGTTTATAAAAGAACTAAAAATAATTCTATCATCGCCAATACTTAACTAGATGGATGTATTTGCGTTGAATTTTACATATGGCTACCAGTGCAATCTGATGAGCAACAATCATAGATACTAACCGCAATGTGATCGTTATTTTCGACGAATTTTCACGTCAAACTCTAGAAGCAATTTAAAACTATTACCTCAGCAGGATTGATCATAGATGTGTGACGGCTGATGGACGAAGACTTGTAATAGCACTGTGGATAAATAATCATTAAGTCACACTACATTCGAATTCATTGTCAAATTGGTTTTTCAAGAAGTATGTTTGAAAAATGCAGGTTTCAAATAAAAAGTCTTAAGTTCCGATAGTATTTCCTGGGTGTAGATACATTCATTTATTACCATTAGTTTCAAACTATACAGTTACATTGTAAAACTACATGAAATTATTTTAAATAATTTAAAATTAATATGAGTGAGACTTAAAAATGATATAAATAACATGAACTTATTCAAAAAACTTCTAACAGTCTTGTAATTGTACAATCATATTGAAAATGTTGCGATTTCGTTCTTCATTGACGGCGTAACGACGGAGATTGTTTGAAAATGCGACACTTTCTTACGAGCGTGCGGAAGTACCTTAAACAATGCCACGAAGGCACTTGAATCATCGCATCGTACGGCTGCAACACAAGAAATTAAAATTAGTCATTTGTTGTCGTCGCCGTCGCGCTCGGATAGTGTAGGCAGTGATAACTATTTGGGTTAACGACGAATTTATTACAATCGACGGAACATCCGACTATATAAACTAATTAAACTCGATGCAACGCCTTTGGAAGCAACGAGCGTTGCACTGCGAATTGCAGTGCAACTGCAAAGATTTCGGTCTGCGATCGTTGCTCGCGAGTAATTCTCGTACGAAGCAAAATAAGTTAATTGAGATTAATTTAAATTGATTTAAACAATCATGAGTGCGTGTTCTTTCACGCGCTCATCTTGGAAAATTTGTGCGCAATTTTTGGATGCAGTGAATCACAGAATTGCGCACGTTTTTCATTGTCATTAAATGTTTTTTCATTAGCTAATTGGGGTTTGGTCACGCTGCATGTAACTCGTAATACCATGGGACTTTGACTTCACTTATGCGCAATCAACTATAGACATGCAAACATTATCGCAATGCGGAAGTTAATTCTGGAATAAAACATGTACGACCCATTCGGCCCAACAGCGATAATGTTCTCTTTATGATAACTTATTAATCTTTATTAACAAAGAAATTAACGCATTTCCTATAAATAGATGAAAACGTAAGACCAAAAATGACTAAATTATGCAACGCAATGCAGTAAACAGTTACTACAGAATAAATAATGTAGTGTCGCATTGTTATAGATTTTTTTCAGCATACATAGGTTTGTTTAAATTTTACGACTTGAGGTTTTTTCAAAGTGATGTTACCATTACTTATTTAGACAATAACGCGTGTTTTATTTCCGAATCCCAAATAGAAGAAAACGTCTAGTCTAATTGTACGCCGTATACGTAATTAACTTCTACTAAAACAGTAGAAATCAATATTTAGTGTTTAAAATGCAAGTATTGGAAAACTATATTTAGCAGCGACTCCGAGTTTTGCCATGCTTCCCTCATTAAACATTTATGACTTACTAGCCTCGATATTAGAAAATGATTCTATTCTAACTTTAAATAAATCTAATAATGTAATAATTAGAAAATGTAATAACAACTTACACTTTCGGAAACAATTGGATGACTCTCAACGTATTCGACGCTCCACAGACAGAATGCCGCCAACAAAATGGTAAAGAAGCAAAAGATACGCATGTTTGTTCAGGAGATTCAATAGCGATAGCCGAGAATTTGTCTATTCACTGCGCTTCTGGCACCGGACCAAGCACACGATTTTAAAAGACGCGCTCGTTGCTAGCGATCACCCCTTCTGGCCGTCGATTTCTGCGCAAAGAGCATTTATACTCTTACTCCACATCGCATGTGCGTTTGTATTTCATCTACAAGTATAATTTGTATTGTACGTACACTTCTAGCTCTGCATGTTATATTTGATTACATGACGCGCTAAACTCAGTTAAACTCTGCTGTTAAGCTCTTTCAATGATAACTACGTTAAACTCTATGCGTACGTTTCGTATACGATTGGTTCTTGTTTGGTGTTCTCTAGCATCGCATTACTCTTATGTGTTATGTGCGCTAAGTTAATAAACATTACGTATGCAAGTTGGAGGCGGCGGATTACAAAGCGCAGAACTGCCTTCGGAACAATCGGTACCCTAGTTACCCAGTTTTTGAATGTCATACCTTTTGATATTGTACTTCTTCTTGATTGTTTGTTTGAAACTGTTTGCACTTTGTCAATTGCTTGATAAATTACTGTGGAAAACTTTGTAACAAATTGTTTAATATCATTCAAGATTTATAGCTCAAGGTATGACATTGAAATTATTGATTCAATTGGAGAGTATGATATTGCTGATAAAGTTTTACATTATTTTGAATACATACTTAAAAGGTACTTATATTAAAATTTTAAGATAATAAAGTTTTGAATATGCTTAATATTTTTATCGTAGTGGCGCTAGCGTTGTATTTAGTGTGGTTATGTCAGTTTTTGCCTAGCAGTTTTTGGCGGACGCTAAAACAATAATATTAATCATCAAAACTACGATAATTCGTATATTTTACTGTTATAATGTGTACGACAGTGAGTTACTATAATGAAATATCGAATATGATGTTTGGTTTTGGTGATAGTCATAAACCTAATCCAGATACCGTGAGATTAGTGGAAAGTATCACTCTCAACCAGTTAAGGCTTATTGTACACGAAGCAAGCAAAGTGCAAGTGGTATGTCGTGACATTAATACACCATCAGATCCCCAAGAAACAATCACCATTCACGGCGAAGAGTTAATATTTCTGATGCGAAAGAACAAGTACAAAATGCGTCGTTTCTTAAAGTATCTTAAGAGTCCTGCCAAGTACAACAACGTATCCAACTTCATCAATGATTCTGTCCAAGAGCCGAAACACACGAAACTGATTGATTTTATTGAGTACATTGACGAGACAGGAGAGTTGACTGATTTGACAGAATTTGATAAAATCCAACATGTTAGAATGATAAGGGCTGACAGGATCTCGCAGGTCTTGGATGAGAAAGCTTATGCTGCATTTTCAAAGGCAAGATCTGCGTCGTTTATGAATAAACACATGTCTCAGATCAGAAATTACGAGCATTTGAAGCTCTGGATCGATCCCAGTAGGAGCAGTAATATCGCAGGCCGAAAACTCGACTTTACAAATGACGCTATGGATGTTTTATCTTACTACGCCTATGAAACCGTTGCGCAAATAATTGATTACGCTTTACTGGTACGGCAGGACCGAACCAGAAAGGACGACCCGTTAGACAGTTTACAAGGGAGCTATTATTCAGCGAGTATGTTTAAAGCTGGTCAAGGTACCGGCAGCAACACAGACTGCAGTAAAGTGCACAGCGGCCAACCACCAATCAGTGTAAATGAAATCAAAGAAGTTATGCGTCGTATGTTTTTACCTCAAGGAGGACAATTGACATTTGGAAAGAAGTTACCAATTACCAAAAATATAATTGCTATTTAAGCAAATCTACACATTTAATACCATATACTTAAGGATACTTTTAAACTACGGAAAAGCAAAAAGGATTTCTGGAATAGTTTATAAACTACTTGTAAGGGGGCGCTGAGAGTATCGGCGTCGCGACGCCTGTCTTCATTCCTGCATTCCGCAGGCGACTTCGATCAGCTGTTCTAACAACGACGACAAATATATGAAGCTATGTATATAGACAGGCACATATCTACAAGTAGTGAAAATAGGTTATCGTTATTGACTCACGAAATAGCGAGAGGCTGATCTGTATTGTGGGGCATGCAGAGATGAAGAAATAGCAGTGTGGAAAATGGCATCGAAGGGGCCGCAGCAGCAGCAGCCACCGCAAAGTTTCGAATGCCTAGAGATCAAGACGAAGAGCATTGAACAAACGCTTCTGCCACTCGTTAGACAGGTTAGTCACATAGTCATGCCTCTTTTTGCTCGCACATTCTTCACTTTTTAACAATGTTGAGCGCTCAGGGGTGCAAATGTGCACTTGCTATTTGCGCTCCTGCGTCTCCGTAATGTATCACGCTTGAACTGGCCACATTTATTGCATGTCAGTATATTTGCTTATCACGTCGCCACATTGAGAGATGAATAGTGCGGCGGCGGTAAATCAAGCAGACCACTGCACTAGTAGTATCAATAGTGCATTGTTTTGTATGCAGCGTGCATCGCACTATTTGTGTACACGCTGCAAGAATATGAAAGGATAGTTGCAGTTGCCTGTAATACTCTTGCACCCATTTCGCCCAAGCGCAGTTTTTGTTCAATGAGTGGATGGATGAATAGTTTCATACTGCCTGGTATATTAGATAGCATTGGGGTTGGGTGTGGTATGGTGTGACACACATACTTGGGTAGTAAGTATTGATAGAAGCGAATTATTAGTGGTTTCAGCTTGATTGAACCGTGTAGCGAACCATTGTAGTGGAATAGTGGGAGGGAGGCAGAGGATAATACGGAGAACACAGTTGAGTGAACTGATTTTTTTGCAATTGCAGCATTCATATTTTTTTCCTTGGATACGAATAGGGTGTAAATATAGTCGCACTTAAGTCACTAGAGCACATGTTTTCTCTGCACAATAAAACAATCTAACGAATCAAAACAACGCTATACGATCGCACAAATAAACAAACATGCAAACACTTCGGTCGAGTACTATTTTCGGCCAGCGCACGTTGAGCTGATTATAAGTCATATCTGGGTCTTTCCTTCCAACACAATTAACTAAATGGCGACACGCACCTTGAGTCACGCACGCTGATAAATGATAAAGGTTTAAACTGAAAGACAGGCAGGAAGAAAGAAAGAAAGATACGTCCGAAGCGCTCATTACCTTACTAAAAATAAACAAAAACGCACATGTTTTACAGTACACGCACATCCAATGCCAGATTGCATCAATAAAGAGTGGTTTTCGTGGAGTGGAATACTTATACTTATTGTTATAGTATCTCGTTTAGATCTGATTGGTTAATTTAGACATTTGCTGTAGTTCACTAGTAAATTCTTAGTCTGTTTAATTTACATTGATTGAGAATTGAACATGACCGTTGGTTCTGAAAGGGGAATGCCTAGTTATATTTAGCAACTACATACATACTTACTTTTACTATGTACATACTTGGTGTACTTACTCAACAAACTTTTAATGATTGTAAAGTCCTCTTATTTGAAGTAGGCACGTAACACTATTTCTTGCAAAAGTTTATATCTTTACAATCTACATATTTATAAATAGATAGTGCATCCTGCAAGTATAGAATAATTCTTTAAATCTTTAAATTTGAATGAATAATGTCGATTTAATAATAACCACAAACGTGTGTTCTAACAGGAGTCGCTCATTCGCACAGGGAACCGTGTAGTATACTCGCTGTTTCCTCGCGTTGCCAGGAAAGTGACCGAAGCGAACAGACAAAAAATAAAACACCCACTGCTGATTTAAGAGCTTCCTACCTTTTCATATTTCTCATTTAAGTGTGTAAATGCATACAAACTATAAATAAGTTTCACTCTGCTTGGTCCTAGTCTTGGAAGACGACTGTTTTTATATTAAAACTGAATAAAGTGTACACATTTTTGTGCAACTTGTTTGTCTTGTAACAATAATTGCTTTATTGTATGTACTCTCAATTGTTTGTCATTTATGTACGTCATTGTTAATATTGTATGTTCAGCCTCATATGTCATCCTTTTAGTGCTACTGCGTTCAGTCGTCTGCTTATTAATCTTAATAGATTGTCACTTCACGATGCTGTAACCTTATCGGACGGTGATCCTACGATTTTCAATTACGGCCAACATAAATCATATTAGTGTACTCGGGGGGAAAATTTATGTTCACGTGCCAATTTGCAGTGGGAATTTAAGCGAATATTGTTCGCTGTCCATGATTTATGCGGTAATATCGTTATGTCTTATGTGCAGTGCAAAAGTAATTGAATTACTAGTATATTTAGTATGGACTTAACAAAACGAAACCACATAGTGCTGAACAAAATACATACGCATTAAAAGCCGGATTAAGTTCGGTATAAATTCACTCTAGCGGGGGATATGGAGTTGATCAATTTATTCCGCGTTTGCGGGCAATATCTTCCTGGGAATTGGAAATGCGACGGTACAATGTAATCGCATTGCATTTTCAAGTTTTCAACGACCTTGCATGCATGGATTTGCGTTTTTGTTTAGCGCAGCATTTTCCAGAGCGGTTCAATCTAATCTCATTGAATACCTACAGCTAAGTCTCACACCTTATCTTACATCCACCCGAAGAATGTAATTCGCCGTTTAAAAATAGACCTCTATTCAGCGTCAATTTTTTTCTGTACGAGACTTCTGGAAAAAAATCACGCGTTTTTACATATTTCCAATGGGCCTGTTTGCAGTTCGGGATTGGGTTTGGTTCGCTTTCCGCCTCCCTGTCATCCATCAGCGAGCTTCGTCATAATTTATTTACAGTTTGTTCTAGATTTGATTTTCACTCAAATCATTTTCCATTCCATGGTGTTTGCTATTTACTACTGATATTTAAAGTTTAAGACTATAAGACATAATTTCTGCATTAGATTCTCTTCACATCGCGACGTGTTGTTTTCTCGGATAAATTATTCTGTGAAGTTATTCTCCTAGAGAGACTCGTATAGTGAGAGCCTCTTGAAGTCGCTTTGAAAGATTCAAGATATTACCTCCAGGTATCTCATATCTGTACAAACATTTTATAGACGCATGCATATAATATATTTGCCTCTGGCTCATTTTTCCCTGTTGACATTTAAAGTTGCACCTCGGTTAAGGTTTGAATGCACGGCGAACGCCGAGATCTAACTTCCGGCGGGAGTGCATCCGCATTATGTGATGCGCTGCGACGCGTTTGTTGGCGTTGTGTGAAGTACATTAGCAAATATCGTTGCAAGCGGCGCATTGTTGGTGCAGTAACGATATGTGCGAACAGACGCTTTCAGAAGGATAATGGCCTCCAGATAAAATACTTGACGTCGGTGAATGTTGCAACTTGCTGTAGTTTTTCGCTCGCTTCAGAGCAGTTCTCAAACAGCAAAGAAAAACTTATTCAACTCAAGTTCTAAGACTTTTGTGTATTATTTATTTCTTACTGTACATTGTACTTCTTACAGTTTAAATTCACCTTACATCTTAATATTGAAGTGAAAACTAGTAAATGTAATTTTCTGCAAAACATATAATTAAATAGATTAACAATTCATGTTCAATTAAATCAAACATGTTATATTTATTGATGTATTGCAAATACTGCCGAAGGTCGTCAATTATAGGACTTTTGTTCCTGCGACAGGCGCAGCACATAGGTAATAAATTACGCAATGGAGCAGAAATGCGCCGCTGCGAATTATTTAATTAAAAGTCAGGTTGCACGCCGCACATAATGCGATAAAATAGTGCAACTTATATACGACTCAAGTGTGTGCCTTGACTTTATTTCCAGCACACCGCGAATGAATCAATTAGTCTCTAGGGTAGTTATCAAATATTGAGGATTTATTCAAAACCCAGTTAAAAAATAATAATAAAAGGAATTTAAATTGAAAAATAGTAAACATTTTATTCATAAGCAGTTCATAAATATTCATCGCGTGGTTTCAGTTGCGGATGCAGTTTGCGAGGAAAACGCACCCGAGCGTGGCGCCTAAAGACAGCTAATTAATTTGATTAAGGCGAGTTCAGGCGCACCGCCGTCGATTTTAAATAATACGCCGGGAAATCTATGGGTGGAAGGCGCATAAGGCGACACCGTTGCGGAGGAAATTGCCAGAGCGCGGTCGGTGAATGTGTTGAACAGCATTAATATCCTTCCGCCTCGGCTTCCAGCCGCCTCCAGCACTATTTCAAACTTTATCTATTCCTTTCTTTCAGTGGTTTATTGAATTTTCTTGCAGCGTGCATTATCGCACACTGTATTGAAATGTCAATCAATAATTATATTTTACCAGATTATCTCTTGATACTGAAAGATCTATCTACTGATATATTAAATGAATTATTGATTTTGATTGAATTTTTATTTTCTTTTGTTTGAGGCCATGCCAGAGGAGCCCGCGGTAGAAATTGGTTCCATTGCATTGTTGCTTTGTACTTTGTGAGACACAGGATCAAAGGATGAATGTACGTCGAAAACAAAAGCGAATAGTGAATAGTACAAAATAGATGCTGGTACATGAAACGCCAAGATAAGAAACTTGAGTCGCACTACGCTATTGCCTGATAAATCCACGCCGAAAACTGATATTGGCATGTGCCCAAAGGAAGCACAATATTACTGATCAATTCCAAGAGGAGATATGTATTCCAGGAGCACTTCTCCCATTACTTACTTACTGAACCCGAAAAGTCCAATACACCAAGTAGCTAACGTTTTTCATTATCTGTTCTCAAACTATTTCGGGAACAGTTTAGAAGTTTATTAGAAGTTTTATATATAGAAGTTTATTATAAAAGAATGAAATATGTGCAGGATTGTGATGATGACACCTGCTGTTTTTGCTTTGTTTTTATTGTTGAAGTAACCTATTATAAGTACATACATAATAGTTTTCATACATGCGACTATCGCAGAAGAGGACAAAGCATGGAAGTTGAGCATTGGCAGCAAGCCACCGTTTCACTTCTCTTGTTAACTTTCAACTCTGGCGGTGGCAAAAGCGCCCACCACATCTATCACTTTGGCTGCGGTTTGCGGGCGCTTTCTGTGCGAGTGTCGTAAGTGTTTCCAGATAGTTTGCAGCCGAGCGAAGAAAAGCACATCTTAAATGCTACCAAACTAATTATCATCATTGTCAGAGTTTTCGCGCTGTGTATGCAGCTGGCACGTCAACTTGCCTAGCCTCTTGCATTGATTCATTCGTAAATGCACCGCGTATAATTCTATTTCCTTAGCACTCCCTGACGCCATTTACACGCCGATGACAGTAAATGTCACATTTAGAAAATTGGGTGCAAACCCACTTTTAGAGCTTTTCCTAGGAATTGATGAAATAATCAATAGCCGACTGGGACTATTTGTTTCGTGTATTTATCGTCGCAAAAGTTTTCATATTACAGAAACCTGCATGCAATGATTGAGGAGAAAATTTCCTCCCATCAAAGTTTTTCCATTTATATTTTGTATTTGCGCCCCAGAAAAAATGTTTCACATTTCCAGGCCTGGTTGGCTAAGAAATAGGTACAATTGGGTAACAAGACCATTTGTTTCAAGGTGCAACCAACTGAAAAGGGAAAGTAAGAACAAAAAGGTTCTTAATTACACGGGCATTAGGGAAGTCCATAAAAATTTTCATTATCAGTGCTAATTAACATGGCCTGAATTTGATACTTTCATCCCCGCGGAGGGAAAATGAAAGACAAGCCAGCGGCAGCCACGTGAACAATCAAGATACGTAAATTACTTGCGCCTGCTTGCGTCACAATGCTGCGAAAGTCTTAGGCTCAGGCTTAATCTTAGTAAATGGAACCGGATCCCGATAAGATGTATGTAAAGTACGTGTTCTCTTACACACACGTCGTTTACATGCGTTATCTTGTGCACTCTGATCTACAGCTTTTAATAAGAGTCTTCGGGTTCCTGTTACACCAAACCGATAATTGAAAATGTTTCTTACATATTTGCTTTGCCAAGGTCTCTTCATGTAATGAGAAATGGAATGAAACCTGTAAGGTTTGATATTTAATATTCAATAAACAAATATTAATTTATTATGATACTGAATGTGATGTAGAAATAGAAAATAATTTAAAAGCAATTTGATTCGCATCATCCTTTCAATCAAACCGATATGTGAGATGATTGATTAAAATTCTATCGATATTGAATTATCCTGGCGTATGTCCTCTGTCATTAAGCGTAGGTAAATTAATTAAATTGATCGATGATGCACACTGGACGCGCAAATAAAACTAATTTACCTAATAAACTACCGAGGATCGCTGACAAGAGGGCGCAAATGCGAAAACTATACGCGTTGATAACATTTTAATTGCCGGCCGGCTCGAAATTGAAAATTCCGTGTTAGGAACTTTTGCACTTTCCTGTGCTCTTCGAAGCATAAATTTATCTAGTTTGCGATGGCGCTCTTCTTGGCGAATGCAAAGCGATTTATGCCTTCATTAAAACATTCTAATCGTAAATTTAAAACTCGTTTCCGGCGGGTATGAGATGTGAGTTGAAGAATTGGAAACTCAGCGAGTGGAAGATTTCAATATCAATCGTAATCTCGTGCAGAGAACCTCGCGAGAAAAGCAATTCGAAAAGAAAGTTACGCTCGCTTTTCCGCTCGACTACATGCTCGCTAAATAAACTGCATTCGCGGATGACGTCGTTGTCGGGAACTCGTTCTGGAGCAATTTGGCTTCGTCGCAATGCGAAGCTCCTCAGCCACTAACTAGTTTCGGATTCTCTTTTCTGATGAGACTGAGACCCGACACCGGATAATCAACATGCTTGAATTGCACGCTGTTCAACTGCTCAATCGTCCTGGGGTTTTGATTGGATGCGAATTAATTCACGAGGATCTATTGTGCAGCAAGCGACACCACCGCCACGCCACGTCTTGCTGAATAAGACATTAATTATCCAGCCAATTGTAAAGCGGTATATGTACTTTTTAACGTTTTTAAACGTAAAACCCGGAACACTCGTAAAAGTGCGAATATTCATTAAAATCCTAGCAATAAAACACTCGTTTGTGACATTGACTATCTTTATTAACAAACCGAATCGGATCGTACGGTTCGATGGCTCTCTCAAATTTATTGTTCGTGATTTATTTTCCGAGCGCTTTGTGGCCGCTAAAACGTCGTGCTTTGAACTTTTCGCTGGAAACTTTTCTCTAAAGTCTAAAGTCTTTACTTTACGACTTTATGTACAATGGACATTCGTACATGGAACAGCTTTTAGTGATTTAGTAATTAGAAATAACTATAATTTATGTGATCGTATTGGAATCATAAAATTGCAATTCATTACCGACTAATACTGCAACAGATAGGGCGGGATTCTAGTGTTTTGGCCTTTAGCCAGCAAATTGCTCTTCTTTTGATTGTCATCTAATTAAATTTTCTCCGTTTCTTCCGCTCCGTGCGCGGATGGATACGTCACTCTATAGTTATACAACAATGCAAAAGTCGCGCAGCAACGCGAGGGCCTATGTTATTTCGAATTCTTCCAGGGCAGTTTTCTTACGTTCGTGTGTTTACCGACGCGTCTTCTTTCTTCAACCCTCTTGACAATTCACTAATTTTAATTAAATTGTTCTAATTGAATGTTTGCTCCTTTTACGTTTTACCCTCACAAGTACTCTTGTTGCAACTTATTGTGTTACGCGTTCTTTTGGCAGAAGAAATGTCTTGCCCGAAATACCCCTCTAAGTTGGTTATATACCTATATAGGTCACTAGATATTCTTGAAAGAGAAAAAATCTCTCAAAAAAGTAAGATAGCTAGTATGTACGTAGTCTTTTTGTGGATTCGAGTATATTACACGCTCTGGAATCCAAAAAGGGATTTGGAATACAAAACCTTAACAAGGCACGGATGATGCGTGTCACAAGGGGATTCGTCCTCGCATGTGTGATGCGTTTTTCAGCGTTCCCATGCTGATCCTTACTGGCGGCATTGCGGGGTAACGGGTGTATTATGGACATACTCGTCGGTATCTATGAATGTGGGCCACAAATCCACGCAAATCTGAAACGAAAATCGAAATTTCTATCTGTTTTCACGAGTATTATACGATCGGGAATATCTTTTAATACTGCAGTTTATGAACGCTTCGTTTAACTCAGCAATATTACTCACTAGAATTGAAGAGCTGAGAGGAACAGGCGGCGGCTGCTGGTAGCCCGTTGGCAGGGAATTCAATATGTTGCAGCGCATCTGACGTGCAAAACGAAGAATAGAAAATGCATGATGATGGTAATATGACGATGGTTCGCATATTTCAGCGCGTGCTGTGCAATGCCTTGCGATGGCATATTGGCACATGCCTGAGGAAAACGTTTCCATCCCCAATATTATCTTCTGCCGGAAACGTCAGTGTACGTAATTTTCGCATTTCCATTTCATTGAATTCACTTTTGTGACTGACACTGATATTCAAGCGCTTTTTAGTGATATAAAATGCAATATTTTGCTATTAAAACATTATTTGCCAAACGTCGTCGGTTATACAAGAACCGATTATTCAAGGAAATAAAGTAAGAAGTTTAAACGTCGGTCTTGGGAAATCGGTTAAGTTTATATTCAATTTTATTGCAAACTTAAACTCAAACTCTTAAAATATATTATAGCAGGTCATTGCAATCGACGTCTGTTCTGCAAACTTCTGCCGACTTTGCGACGTCTGCTTATAATGAATAGTTTACGAATTTAATTAATATACTTTACTTATAGTAGGTTCGTCTTAGGCACTAAGAAGTCAAAACAATTTACAAAGTTTTCATTGTGTGCTTGCTTGGCATTCTTATGTAAAATAGTCTCTAACGAAGTTTGTTATTATAGAAGGGACCCTCTTCCAGAGTTCAGAACTAGGAGTGCATTTAATATTTTGTACCTAAAATTTTGTACCAACATTAGCACGTTATTAGATTTAGACAGCTGTCTAAGGGTGGTTATTGGAGCGCGCGCGGGGGAAACAACCTGTTACGTTACACTCCAGCCTGGGATATTCAGGACCCCGTTGGGGCATCAAACCTGCAGGAAACAGGACCACCGCAAGACCGTTTCTTTCAAACTTAATCTGCGATTTTATTACTGCGCTGGACGTGTTTATCTTCGACCATAACCAGTTTGCGCAAGCCGCGTAACAAATTGTATGCTTGCAGTTAGCGCGTGGAAATAAAGGATAATTAGCAGGTGAAAAAAGGCAGGCGGCGTGCGAGAGATAACGTGGGGCGGACGAGGACGGCGCATTGCAACGTGGTGCGACGGCAGCGCGCGCTGCGAGGCACCTGTGCTGGGGGCGGCTGGGGAGCGTGCGCGAACCTCTTGGCGCGAAGTGGCTCCTCGCGCCACGCTTTTGATCGATATTCCAGGCCCGATATAACAGCGACTGCAGTCTTCCCCGGACCTGCGTCCCTTGCTGGCCGCCGCTGCTGCTCAAAAGCGCTTCCATTGAACAACACGTACCACATTCCTCGACAAGACACCAATCAATCAAACACCACCGGCCGTTCGTACGCACGCATATTGCGGCATTTTCTCCACTCTGGCGTCGACGCGTGCCCAGCTGGACCGAACCAGACCAGACCGCATCGCGACCGGACACAGCGCTTTTGTGTTCTTCTACCCCGTGCACCGAAACGAAATTCCTTCTGCAGCTGTTGTTGGAAGTCACGCGTGCCACTATTCACGTGAGCGCGAACCAAGTCCGACTATCGCTCGCGACTCGTGGTGGCTGTGAGTGGTGTACGTACGCATTGTGCGCGCTGCATCGCAACCTAATTAATCATTACGGTCAGGTGAAGCGGTCCCATGTGCTAATGCGCGCGGTGTGCTTATTAATTGCCCGTCAACGTCGATGTCGATGCCGATGCTGATGTTGTTGCAGAAATTGATTCTAATTTGGTAATTGTTTTCCACGCGCGCGATCATTCATTGTGCATCGCGCTGTACACCCGGGCACAATTCGCCAGCAACAATAATGCAAAATAATGTAGCTGTTCGATTGGCTATTGATACATCACTACGAAACTATGCAATGTTTGCGGATTTTCATCGAGGAGCAAGTTGGACGACATGGTGTAACTGATTGGACTTGCCATGAACTATTTATACACGAAAAAACATATCATATTGTTTCTATTATTGGAGAAAACATTTTTATATCGGCGGACAAACTTGTTGCCACTCGAAATCCTAAAAATCTCGAAATCAAAACGAATTTATACCGAATAAAGAACAAGAATAAGACAAAGTAAAAAGCAAACGCGAGACAAACAAACACAGTAAACAAACAACTAACTCTTCACTTACCTGCGACCCAAGCAAAGTTACATTTGATAATAATTCATGCACAATAATAATTAATGAGATAAATACCTAATTAATTTCGAGATCGATATTTGATGGAATGAGGATGGAACTCCAATCGTAGTCAAATTCAACGTAACGTAACGTACACGTACTTCTAAATGTTTCATATCTTACGAGAATAAGTATCAACTAGTAGACGAGAGAGCTCTGACACGTTTTAACTAACATTTCAATATCTCGGTGTGATTTTCTTGATAATAATCTAACGTAACTTTAATAGAGAAGAGAGATATAACTTACTTAACTTATTACGGATAACTGTTAACAAGATTACTGTTTTATACTACTGCTAGCTGATAATAGGCAACCAATTTAATCCGTAACTCATTAAGATCAACCAAATCCAAAGAGTGCTAATTTTAAATACGTACATATTATAAATCTAACGATAATTAACGTTTTCAACAAAGCGTAGAGTACTTTTTTCTAACGTAAAGTCAAAGTTAACGAAATTAATTAAAAATGTGTGCGCTCCGTTCGTCGCTGGCTGGCAGCAGGCACATGAATGGCAAGGTAAGAATTCCCTTCTTTTTTATATTATTTGCATGCTTGAATAAATACAAAGCAAGCGCGACAACTCGGCGAAAAATTTATTTAAAACTGGGACTTGAGTAGAAATTTCCATTGAGGTACATTTGCATTTTAAAACAGTCGATACAAATGATATATATATATGGGTACATTTTGAAATCATGTTAATTGCTTCGGAGAAAAACTAAGATTTATGATAAAGAATGAATTTAGAGAAAATTGCATTTGCATTGGCATTAGAGAAGTAGGTAAGGCAACGCCAGAAATGTCAAGGACTAAACGAGGGAGGGAATCTTTTGCCGACTGGGGAAAATGTGAAATAAGCCTGCTTTTGATATACATATTTGATTATCCTTCAAAGGACTCTCAGAGCGCGTGAGGTTATTGCGTGAAAGTCGCTGCACTTATAAGTAAGCCAGTAATTCCGCACTTTAATCATTAAAAGTAAACACCCTTGACTTGACGAGCAAGTAAAAAATGTCTTCATTGTATTTTAATGACACTGATTGTATTTTCTGCAGGATAATGTCAACCTAATCGAATTGTAACCGAGCTTAACATGGCCTGAACGCGATATTTGAAACAATGAGCAGGAAGTTAATTGCTTTTTCTCGGTTGCGTTTTAAACGAAAACGAACTAATATTGCGCGTGCTACACAAGAACCGGAAGCGTGCAAGTTGGGCTGCCTGCTTGCTCGCTTGTGAATTGATTTATTTGATGCAAGATAAATGTTGACTTTATTCGTCGGGTTTTAATTCTTGCCAAGCGCTCAGAATGTTTTCATTTGCATGCAATCCAAGAATAAATCTCATTCAAATATTAGCGGAATGTATAATTTCGCATTGATTTTTGCATTTGCCGAGGAGCGTTCTTTATTTATGCCATTGTGTATCATCTTGTACTTGACTAATTCCAGTTTCATGGGCAATTTACGCAATTTATCTCATTACTTAAGCTTACGCATGCCTTTAAGGGTAACTAATTATAGGAAAAAGTGGCATAAAATTATCCTTGCCAGCTGCGCGAAACAGTAGTCTGCTTGTTATGGGCGCATTTTTCTTGCCGTCATCCCACATGAAAGCCACCGCCACCCTTGTGAGCGTAAAATGCACACACGTTGCGGCGCCTGTGCTCTCAGTGAAATTATTCCGCCGTTGTATATTTAAAAACAACCCTCATGTTGGCATATTTTTACATGCGACCTTTAAACGGAAGCGACTCTGCGGTGCATTTTTCTGAGGATGCGCCGCCATTCGCACGCGCGCAGCTTCAACTTCACGTGCGTCCAGGCTGACTGGACGAACGACACGTTTCGTTCATTTCAGGACATCCGCAGCGCGTTAACGCAGCGCATTATTCACTCCGATGTCCTGGAATGAATACGCAAACAAGTCACTCGCACATGGTGGCGACATCGTCGCGTGATGCGCAGATGTAAATGACCGAAATTAACAATTAATCGCAACTGGAAATATTTGCTTTGCCGAAACGTCACGGTACGGCACGGCTACCGCTCCTTGTTTGCGAAGTCCACTTAGCCATTCGGCAATTTCCTGAATTATTCAGCGACTTAAATGAATTTCCTTCGTAGAGAACATGCGCGTGCGCTAGCAATTACAATTGCTTTATCTTTGGGTTTGGTTCTTTATGAATGTTGTTTGCTAGTTGATTTATAACCAGAGTTACTGTTTTTTGGACAAGCGAGCCGTAAAGCGCCTTGCTGCTGTGTGCGTTTTTGTCAATTCTTATTTTTTACTTCTCTGCAAGGATAAAATATAGTTTAATGTCGAGTTGTCTTACAATTTGCGAGAGAAATGACGTGGACCGGCAATAAGCTTATTCAAATCCTCACGAATTACTTATTTACTTTTCATCCAGTTGGTATAGTATTCTACGTCTGCCAAATTGCGGATTAAGGACAAAAGGAGTGCAAGCGCGAACGAACGTAACAAGACGCTGACGAAAGGAATTCCAGATAAGGCGGGGAGACGTATGTGCGGGCGAGACGCTCCGGCGTGGAATAATATGTCAGTCGAGCGTTAAGAAGACTTCTTCGTCCTTAGCCAGCCGCGCAGCGATGTGCTCACTTTCTTGGCATTTGGCGTGATGACACTGACGCGGAAGTGGGAAACGTGCAGATTATCAGCAAGTCACAGAGGCAAGAAAGAAGGTGGCTCCTAATACGACCAAGGGACTATAATCGTGTTTATCCTCTAACCTCAGCGGCACGAAATTTTATATTAAATTCCGGTGCCCAATTTTAAAAGTTGTCGCCCAGTTTACTTTGATGATTAATTTACATCAAGTTTTAAGTAGATTATGCTTGAGGTATAGAGGCGCTGCGCTGCGGTTGAACATCCGCTATATTTAGATATTAATCGTGATTATTAATGGGGCCAGCGTGACACCCAATGCACGTCATTGCACCTTTGATAACCACCCAGCAATCAAGCGGCGCCAACGGCAAGAACTTGTCTGAGGAGGTTACATGTAGCACACAAAGAGCACGCAAATGAGTGGCTGTCGTGGCGTGTCTGCCATGCACTGAAAGGAAATTGCAAACGGTGGCATGTTTTATCGATTAACGTGGCTGAGACAGGTGGTAAATATTTTCCGACACGTCAATTTATAGCCTCGTGGTCCATATGTACTCTGCATAAATCATGCGACTAGGACGCGAACACACCACCGACGACGGTCTTGTCGTCTTCGTCTTCTTTCCTTCCGTCAGCAGCGGAAGATTTACACTCTGCTTGTGGGTCCAATAAAGGGGTGATATGTTTGCTGCAACGCTGAAACATCAAACAGTAACTTTTCCAGAAAATATTACAAATTCAAATTGTTAAAGAGTACAACACGCGAGCGTGAAGACACACTTATTTTCATACTTAATGAACGAAGACTCCCGGAATATTCCAGAGGGCAATAACAGGAATGCGCGTCCAGGGAATTTTATGAAAAAAGTTCTTCGTTTTTATTCTTTGGAACTTTGTATGATCTTCTAATACGTGCAGCTACTGCTTCTTTTACCTTTAAAATATTGGAACTGCAGCTACTGTATAAAGCCAGGCGCCATACCGAGTGAAGTGAAACATCTTATTACGTTTCTTCGTAAATACTCCAACGAATTGGGGTTGTTTTTATACCAGGCACATAAGCACCTGTCTGGAGCAAGAATGTGTACGAAGTTGCCAAGCTCAGCTCGTCTTTGAACACATTCCGGAACTGAATAACTAACATTCTCTGGACGAAATTGTCGTCTACAGTTTTTCAGCGCTCGGCGTTAGCGCTAGCTACTGGCTATAGTTATAGGAACCTAATAAAAAGACACTTTGACTTTATCTATTTTCTGCAGGATATGCAATGGCAGCAGTTTATAGTGCGGCGATATAATGCCGCTGTAAAATGTTTATACTATCAGATAAACCGGAAATGGGACATTTTAAACGAGCGTTCGAACTAATTTTCTGACGTGTCAATAAAGTTCCAAGCAGCGATTAATTACAAAGTAATTCTTATTGTTATTGCTTGGGGATTTCATTAATAGAATTGTCAGTTGAAGATTTAATTACTGTTAATTAATTTTTACACTTCAAAAGTGTTTATGGGTAATAGAATTATTTAAGTCGCCTTCTTGTTCAGTTGCAACGCATTATCTTCATCGATCATATCGAATTTACGAGGCCATAGCGGGCTAAGAAAGAGATTGGATGTAAATTTTATTGTATCTTAGGATGTTCTGCATCCGCATGCTGATGTTCATTATACACAGCGCAGCGTCTCGTTTGTTCACTTTCTCATTTCCGTTCGCAGCGAGATGAGACGCTTTAATATTATTAAATTTTAAGGCGCGTCTTGAACGCTACATTTTTATGTCACGTAATAAATTTCACGGCGATGATGAAGGCGGAAGTGTCTTTGTGCACTGTACATTATTATTTCTTCTTCTGTTCTCGAGATTGAATTGCACATGAGAAGGAGCAAATGTTGGAGAAGGGAATGGCATGCGAAAAAGATGACAGCTGGAATTGGTGCTGGTGGGACGAATCAATGTTTCCACTCGCCGAATAATTGAAAACATAAATTCCGCTGAATGCAAGATTTATTGACATTTATAGACGGATATAAATTTTTTTTTACTTCCCACTTCCACGAGTGAGGAATCGTCGCAAAAAGAAAAATACTACAGGCACTTCGCCGGCCGGCGCGCACATAATGTTCTAGATCAGGGATTTCACATTACTCCTGCCTTAGTTGGATAGCGAGTTAGCAACGAGAAAATGAATATTAAATATTCACATAAAACTTTCAATCAGTCTAATATCGTGAATTTTTCCAGCCACTGACTAAACACAGAAGAAATTCAATATCAAAATTTTACCCTCTTCAGCTTACCCAGTCTAATCATGGAATTCATTAAAAAGTATTCAACTTCGTTCGTACTTCTGCAATTCTGCGGGATATTTGGGAACGTGCACAAACTTTGCCATTTAATGCAAACTCTCGTTGGTTGGATGGTGACTCGGTGTGGAGTTGCCGATAATGCAGCTTTCATTCCCAACCACAAAACTAAACATATTCTTGTTTGGATTTCGTTGTTTGCTAGTTGGCGGTTTGTTCTTTCACATTCATTTGAACTGACAATGAGTATAATGATCAATTGTCTTGTGGGCTGAAGTACTCCAATGATGGAAGGATATTTGCAGGATTAAATAGTATTCGAGTTGGAGTGTCATTTATAAGAGATTGTGCTATTTACGAACCAACCGCGTTTGATGTGCTTAAGTTCGAAGCTGAATGACCATCCAGAGGACGAGTTTCTATGTATTATTCAAATATTATTCCTTAATTTCTTTTGACTTTCAAATGCTTTTAAATTAGCTCTTTCACCAGATGTAAATGAATGCTGCTTTAATTGAGAAAGCTACGAAAATTAACTTTGAAGAAGATGCATTGAAAATTGTGAGATGTAGGTATTCGTAGACGCCTAGACGTGTGTGAAAGTTAAGTTCATTCATGTGTAACGCTTCAAGGATTCCCCCAAGGACTCTGGTATTATTAGCACGTGGGGAATCAGAGAAAGTTGTTAATTGCAAATTATAAAACCAAATCCTCGAGGACGCATGTACAATTTAACTTTATACATAACGCTGAAACAACAAGGATTCAAATTGACACTGTAATTTCTTATTTCTCTGGAAGTGGGCGTATTTCTTTGCGAAACTTTGAGTTATTCCTTGGAGGCCCATTTCTTACGGATTTTAAGTATTATCATTTTTCTTTTGTTTTTTTCTTCTTCTTATTTTGGAAAGTGGTTTAATATGCGACTTGACGCATGTCATTCCAAGAAAGGCAACTTTAATTTCAGCTGCTTGTTACCACTTTGCAGCAATTTTTTTCTGCGGATGAAATAAACGGAACCGTTTCTGCTTGCCTAGATCGAGATTGCAACTTGTGTACTTGAACATCCATCAAGCAACGCCAACCTCGCCGGGTGGACGATATCTGTGCGCTTTGTGCATTGCCTCGAGCGGTAAAGAAGTTCGTCGCTCCTTGGTGTTCGCGAACAAAGAGGTCAACTCGGGCTACGTATGGCTAATGTCAGAGATTAAGCACAAATAGCATCAATATAGCCGAATGGCGCGCGAACGTGATTCATGTCATATTTCCTGAGAAGTGTCAGTTTCATTAACGACACTATTCATGCCCGGGTTACTCTTGGACAAAAACACACCCAAACTGACTGATAAGTCCACATTGTGTCATAAACCTGATAAAGTACAATGCAATCGGATCTACTCATCGCGCTTCACAACCAGGTTTAAATAAATTCCAAAGTGTGGAAAGTATGTATCTAAGTGATTGTTCAAGCAAGCAAACTGCACTTGGGCTTTGTTCGCGGCTGAAAGGCTCTGACGCTACCTTTTCAAGTTCCGCTTTAGATTCGTTTTGCTCTTATGGGCATCCATATAATGTGTCTGTTATAGACAAAAGCGGCGGCCGTACAATTCCTACTGTTTCACCACTCACTGTTGTTACGTTGGGTTATATTGCGATGCATGTTCATGCTCTCTTGTGATATATGCATGTATATCTGACAGAGTCAACAGTGGTTGGGTACGCATTCCATTCTCTTCGATATTTTATGTTTCGCATCCGATGCAACAACAACGAACGCTGCAAATGCGAACCACGCCGAAGGGCTTTGCATGCCATGCTTCCGTGCTATTGCCGTTGCATTTGAATAATGGAACATTCACATATGGTATTTGCTCAGGAAGAAAAATGCGCCACTGTCTTTTATGCGCTCGCCAGCTACTTCAAACGCCTACGCCTTCCACTTTGAAAAATCAGCGAATTTCTCTCTCCCGCGTGCAAAAAAAGCGCACCAGAAAGAGCAAATATTTACCTCCACTTTACTTCGCTTTACTTTACTTTGCATGAAAATGTGGAACGTGTTGGAATGATTCCAGATGGGTAATTAACAAGCACCAACCAACTCGTCATCGAAACGTCAAGTGGCTGACGACGCGACGCGACGCTTTAGAAGTATTTGCTAAGTTTCAGCCGTTTGCGTCGAACGTGTCCTAACGACTACCCATTAGGATTATTGCGTCAGATTTAATGTCGATTACCCCGGGCACTAGGTGGACCTAGACGTGACCGTTTTTATGGGCCTCTCGTACGTTATTCACCTTTAAAATTTAATGCAGATTTCGCTCCCATTCTACACATTAATCGATGAATAAGTCATGTGCGAAGGGATGAGGATTTATTTATAAAGCTTTTTTTGCGTGCAAAATAAACTTTCATTCGATGAATGGAAAATGATTGCAATGGCTTCCGGTGCACGGAGCGAAGCCGTGTTGTAATCGCTGATTGAACTTGAATTGTTGTTTGGTTTGCAGATCTCTTCGCTCGTGGAGACTCATGGGAGTGCTGGCGGCTTGCGTGCATCGGCTGTGGCCCGTGTGGGTCAAGCGGTGAACGTTGCAGTCGACAGATTTGTCACTGTCGGTGAAACGATCGCCGATGATTATGTGGAGGTCCGGCAGGGAATGTTCGAGGCGTGCAAGGAAGCCCGACAAGCAGGTGGGATATAATTGACTTTTCAAACGATTTGCATTAGGCAGGCTCTAAATCAATAATCAATAATAGTACATAAGCCAGTTTTGTTCTCTCTGGAATCCTTGCAGGACAATGATAAATGTTCTCTAAAGAGTCTAAACATATGACGTCTAGCCATATGTATGTAAGGACGGGTGACAAATGCAGCGTGTAATCTTTTTGCTGGCGCCGACATTAAACCGTCCAATATTTTTTCACCTCACTACGTTTCGTTTGTCTAACCTTTCCACTTACTTGCGCGTCTACTTAATTAATGAACCCCAGTGAAACATATTTTACCTTAATTTTCCACAGCTTTGGCTTGGATTGACCTGGCCTGGTCTGGTTGTGCTTAGCAACAACAACCAATCAATTAATAATTAAAGTTTTCTTGCCATGGAAATTTAATTAAATGCAAAAAATATATGTACATCAGGCGAACGCTAGGATAATCATTGTGTTCGTTTGCATTTGCAAGTGAAAACGGAGTGCAACATTCCGTGCGTTTAATTAAACCGCCCCGGGCGGGCGAAAGAAATAATGATTTTAATTAAAGAACCATTAATCAAATTCTTTGAGAATGGACTAGTATTCCAACGCTCGTTAGCCGCTCACTCTGCCACATTAAGTAAACTTTCCAGTCAAAAAGTGTCCTTCTTGAAATGAGATTCATTTATAACTTTTTTACTCTGCACTTAACACTTCGGCGTTCATTTTGCAGCACTTGCAATCTCTTTGCTGGATTTTGCGTTGCAAATGAGGTGCAAACACCGCGGCGTAATCTCTATCGCTCTAATAACTTCTTGCGCCACTCGCTTTCTGCGTTATTGACGAAAGAAAGTTAATGTTTTTCCGTTTCAGGCAGTGCAATCGAGCGTATTTGCGAGGAGGCCGACGTGGACGTCACCACCGACAGAACAACATTAGTTCGGGAGGCGAGATGCCTGCTAGGAGCAATTACAAGGGTGCTCCTGTTGGCCGATATTGTTGTTGTAAAACAACTGCTGTTAGCGAAGGACAAGGTACATTTATTACTCCTTTCGAGGATTGTGTTTTCAGCGAACAACCGCATAACATAACGGGTTTATTTATGCATTTAGGTGCAGCGTAGTTTGGACAGATTAGAATCCGTGAACAACTTCACGGAGTTCGTGAAAGCTTTCAGTCAGTTCGGCTCCGAGATGGTGGAGTTGGCTCACCTCACCGGCGATCGGCAGAACGACCTGAAGGATGAACGGCGGCGGGCTCAAATGGCAGCCGCTCGACAAGTGCTCGAGCGTTCCACTATGATGCTGCTAACATCCAGTAAAGTAAGTGCTCTTTTCAAACAAATACACCGAATTCAAGCATCCGTTTCAAGTACGGTCTAACGCTGAGTAACTTAATGTTGCTCTACTTCTTTATTTGCGGCTTTGGAATTTAATCCAGCAAAACTATTCACGCATTAATTAAAATTACATCAGCGGACATGGACATGATTAAAATCTTTGTTATTTAATGATGTACCGAATATAGGTCATCACGTACCGATGAATGAGAATGAATGACGCGATGTGTTGTAGTTGATTTGAATTTAGGGTAAGACACGTAATTTCCACCATTCCATCGATAATTCACAATATGTGTAAACAGCACTCGTACAGTTCGTAAATCATCATTTCGTCAATATGCTTTTGTTTCCTCTCATAATAAATTATCCTTATGCTGCATGGGCTTTTTTCTTCGAGTGTGGCATTGTTATCGCTGTGGATCCATCACGCACGTCAATTATTGGAAAAACGTAAAAATAATGTGGCTAATTTGTTTCCCGCTGTGTTTTTTGCAGACAACGCTGAGGCACCCCGATTGTGCGACCGCAAGGGAGAACAGGGATACGGTTTTTTGTCAGATGCGACGCGCAATGGACCTCATTCATTTCGTCGTTAAGGACGGTGTGCTGAATTGCTCTGTGGATGCGTCACCGCCACCGCACAAGGAAGACCTGGACATTGATCGTGGCACGTTTTACTCGAGCATGAGGAATTTCCAGCATCTTCTCGAATTAAGTCGTGTCACATTAGGTATATCCTTGGTCTTAGCGTAATTAGTGCTTGTAACTAATGGATCTGGCACTGTTTAGACGCCTCGTGTCACGATACACTGTCGAGTGCTTTAGACGCAGTACTTGAACGAACTCAGGACTTCACAGACAGTGCCTATACAAGTCATGAGCATCGACAGGCTATCTTAGATACCAGCGACCGCCTTCGGAACGAATTGGACCATTTAATAGGATTATACGCTAACGTGGTGAGCGAAAAGATCCTTAAAAACTTTCCCCAAATTCAATTACCACCGATACGCCATTTCACGCTCGGCGAGCGTCGATGATTATCGTCATCGCAACTCCATTTATATCGCATAAATACTTTTAGATGGGATTTGAAGGCGCGGCGGACTGCCCGGAACTTGATTCATGCGTCTCGGCGACACTCAACGCTGCCAAAGATCTTTCAAGGCATTTAGCATCTGCCGCTCTTCAACAGGCGCAGGAACTGAATGTAGCTACAAAGCACAGTCAGGAGCTCGTTACGTCCATGCGGCAACAGGCTCTTCTCGAAGAACCGGATCGCTTTCATCACACGTCTGATAGCTTTCATGACTCTATCGATCATATTCTGGAAGTGAGTTGTTCATTTACTTATTGACTGACGGTGTTGAATTGAATTAATGTGTATTTGTTCATCGCAGGTATGCAAATTATTACGGCACGTTGCTGAGTCGGAAAATCTCCAAGTATCAGCACGTTTCATCGAAATCAATTTGCGTGTTTACGGACCCCAAGTAAACTGCTCACGGCAATTTCATTAGAGAGTTGTACACTACTGAGGTGCATTTCATTCCAGGTCATCACTGCAGCGAAAACCCTGGCTAGTTATCCGGGCAGCAAGATAGCGCAGGAAAACTTGGAAGTTTTCACCGATATGTATCAATGGCTGGTCTCCGATGTAACTGCAATTGTAAAGGACGTCTTGGATGCGAGTCACGTAAAGACCGAGAAGCAGGTTTACATGTCACTACCACGCCCTGGAGTATGATAAAACACTTCCTTCTTGTATTTCCACAATGGCTTAATCTTCCTTTTTTACATCCATAGAAACATGGCACGACATCCAAGCCATTAAAAGCTGTCCGGCTGGATACCGAAGAGCAGGCGAAAATTGCCAAGTCCGGCTTGGAGATGAAGCTTGCAACAAATGAAATGGATGCCGAGACAGATAAATGGCAAGAGAGCAGCGCGGCGCAGTTGGAGGAAAATAATGATATTGTTAAACGAGCGAAGAACATGTCATCTATGGCGTTCTCGATGTATCAGTTTACCAAGGGAGAGGGTGAGCTGAAAACTACTCAGGATCTTTTTACACAAGCCGAATACTTTGCCGAGGAAGCGAATCGCTTGTACAAAGTAATTAGGCAGTTTAGTTATCAGGTAATCATCTTTTCTCGGTCCGCAATCTGGGTCTTTGTTGTCCTATCGGTAATTTAATCTATTTTAGGTACCGGGTGGCGATAAAAAGAAAGAACTTCTTGAGCATCTCGATAAAGTACCAACCTACGTTCAAAGACTACAGTTTAGCGTTAAGGACCACACAGTGGGCAAAGCTGCCACATTCACAAAAGTGGATAACGTTATCATAGAAACCAAAAATCTTATGAATGTTATTTCTAAAGTAGTGACTACGTGCTTCGAGTGCGCTACGAAGGTAAGAAGAGCTCTGCACACTTTTAAGTGCAATCTTTATCATTTATACGCCTCCTGCATGTGTAAACTTGAAAAACTTTTGTCATGTTACGTCTACGCAGTTTGGACTCATTATGCCTCAAAGAGTGAGGTTTCCCTGCATCACCACTTTAGGAGGAATTCATCTACCCCTTGAATTCAGTCCGCAGCCATTGCAGAGGATCTCAACGTTCAAGGACTATACAACTTTGCCAAGAACGGCGCGGTGAATTTATGTAAATTATTACGTGCTAAATTTTAATCTTGTCGCAAAGTCTCGCCTTCTAACATCTACCTAACGTCTGGGTGTGCTGTTTTATTTTCATAATTAACATGCATTCTCGCATTACGTGCTTGGGTGATATTTTCACGTGGCTGTTTGTGTTGCAGTATAAACTGGATTTCAACAGCGGTAGCGGTGTTGGAGGCCGCGGGACTGGAGGAGATGGTGGTGCATCCAGTGGCAGCGGCGGTAGCGGTGATAGTAAAGGTGTCGGAGGGACAGGCTCGGATCAGAGTTTATGACAAATGGGGATGTCCCGGCGCAACAAGGGAGACTCGAGACGCACTCGGGTCTCCTTCTTGTTGTTCTAGGGACATCAAGGACCGCTGCACACTACCGAAAACAAATCAAATCAACTCTATCCAGCTGCTTCCGGTTTTCTAGTGTTACAATCGCAACATGAATATGAATGCATGCATATTATTATTTGGCTAACATCCAGCAAATAGTCTTTTACGCAAATCTGCATTTGGCACACCAACATTCAGCTATCAGAGCCGAAGGAGAGATGTGACTGAAGAATTGTATTATTCCTATTACTATTTTACGCAGAAAGATTATTTAGGCTATGCTACGCATTGTCGTCTCTCTTAATTCTAATCGCTTTTTGCAATGATACGTTTTATATTGCGCGTTATATTAACTAAATTACTAATGGATAAATAGGACCATCAGATGAATAATTATTACGATGATTAATACTAATAAGTACAAACCTACTTAAATTTAATGGGATGTATGATGTCGAACAGAAGTTGCCAACTAAGACTAATCTTATTCTTAATAATGACTGTCACACCAAAATTCCCAGTATGGAATTCTAGCGATATTTTCATTCTATCTAAGAACGCAGTTTAGTTGGATGAAATTATACATGAATGTGAGACGTAATAATATTACCTAATAACAACTTATAAATGTGGCGTAAATGTGTGTTACTGAATGTGAATAACTATTACGATAGTTTTTGTTAAGTATCTGATGTTATGGGTGTAAATGTTTATTTTGGAAATTGAAGAACGTTGTATTTTCGTCTGCACTAATGAAGAAGATGCAAATCTATTGGATACATGGTATTATAAAACAATCATAACAATGACTGTAAAATAGTTAGTAACTTAATATAGGGATGTACGTAACCCAATCATAATTAGATAAGATACTATTTACCTAAGAAATTGCTAATTATGATGATATTCATATATAAATAACACAAAACGACAAGATGATGAGTAACACTTTTATATTTTTTGTACAAATAGTATAGAACACTCCTGAATTAAGTTTGATCTCATACAAATGAGATTCGAGTTTATTTCGAAGATGCGAGCAATGGAAAAGAAATATCACTTATTTACCTGCTACTCAGGATAGATGGATGTTATCACACGTTGTACCGAACAGGAGCGTATGCAATCATCAGAAATAATTGTTGTCTGATTACGTGAGGCCTAAATGTAGTACCGTTCTGTTAGAATATACGGGAAAGAAATGTTTAAACATGGTAACCAGTACACCAATTTTTGAAATCCAAGTCGATGTAAGCAAACTGCCCAGATGTTTGACTCAATTTTTATGAACAATCTTATTGAATCATTCATCAGCCCATCAGTAGCGTAACTTTTAGCATATGTATATAACTGAATTAAGTTTTTGCTTCTAGGTAGTTGTTTTATATACAGGTAGTATCAATCAAAGATGCTATTGATCCAAGAAATCCCTCGTTGTAGAACCTATTATATTTAGTCACCGGTTTCTTGAATCAATATTTCATACGAAATTAATAATGAGATATCTTTTATCTTAGAAGGATGATTAATTCAGTAGTTAGTATATTCAGAATATATATATTTCCCAGAACTTTTAAGGTTTGTGACTTAGCACTATAAAACAATAAGTAAAGTGTGAGATATTTTAATGAATCAGTAGATCAAAATTTAGATTTTTTACCTTAAAGTAACAATATGAAGTCTACGTACGATAACGTTGAATTACTATTTGAGTTTATGATATAATGTTACATTTTAAACTTACCTTTCTGCATGCAATGTGATTTTAAATAATGGCATGTGATCATCTAAATTTATGTTTTAAACCTAATAGTTAAGACATTATTTAATGTTGATATTACTTCTTATTCCAACATCGTTCATAATGCTCGTAAATATTTTCAATGCGATAATAAAAAATGAAAACTAACAGCAATTAGTTTTATAGGATGTATTCTTTCTCCTCAAATCTTTAGTTAGAATATAACATTTGGAAAAAACGACACAACCTTGTATATAAAACATTTATTATAAAATAGTATACGTTCTTCGAAAATTTACAAACTAAATGATAATAAATAACATCATGATTTAATTCAAGTACCTAAATGATCAATAATTTCACTGAAAGTTCGTCAAGCGCAATGTGAATAGGAGTACATATTTGTAAGCGGCAATTCGCGCATACATCTATTTGCTTACAATCGGAATGAATGTGATTTCAGTATGATTATAAGCAAAGAGAAGATTCAATTGAGAGTCAATGCCAACATTTTCAACTTTAACAATGAATGAATCATTACTCTTTGGCTCCTTTCGCACAATGGCCAGACCGTGAACGCGCATAAGATGTTCCTCACTATCTGCACTACTTCCACCTGTAATTGCAAACTTAACATGACACATCACATCAATTTGAATATATTTCTGAATTGCAAAGCGACCAGGAAACTTATCACTAGGCACCCGTTCCGTCTTCTCCTCAAATTGTGGCAGGTCTGCCCGGAATACTGATGCCTCTCCCAGGTGCTGACCATCACCATTAATGATTTTGAATTTCATACCAGTATGGACTGCACGGGGTTCAAGACCCAAGCCATCGGGATGATTATCTGACCACAAGTAATTATCAGGGTTAACAAGAGAGTCTGGTTCAAATGTGAGCCGTTTGGCGTAGCCCATTCCTATGCTGAGCAATTTCAACGTACGACCGCCAAATAGATGCTCCCGGCAATCATTGGGACGAACCCTATAGTGGAAACCAGGAATGACACGAGCGTCTACATAAGTACCCACAATGGGAATTTCATATGGTTCCAGACCAGTCATCGTATACTTGGTTGGCACATCATTCACATCGGCTCCTCTAACTGTTACCCTGCAGTGTTCCTTCTGAATGCCCGGAACTAAATAGTACCGGTGATGTTTAATTAACACATTGATAACTTTGGTCACTTCCGCCTGCCGCAGATTCTTCTGTTTTACCGCAATGGCTAGTCCGGTAATAGGCATTGGCTTGGCTACGCCAAATTCGAAGAACTCTACCTTTCCAATCATCCTGACTCTTACACGCTTTTCAATAGATTCTTTATTCATAGATCCGCTAATTTCAACTTGCGGTCCCTGAAAGAGTGAGTAATGTTATAGATCTGAGCTCAACTCGAATATCGAAGGTTGCTGAATATATCTCACTACCATAAAACACAAAAGAAAAAAGAAACAGCGATTGAGATAAAACAACAACCTTTGATATGGTTTAATTCATCATGATTACTTCATATTAAAGGACTTACGTATACCCCAGGACTTCAAGACAGACAAACCGCCCGTCAACTCGCTTATTGTACAACTATTGTACAATTAAATGAGTGCGCGCAATTGAGGGAAGCTAGCGATTTGATTGATGAGAGACCAGTCGTGAATCCTTCAGCCTTTTGGATTCAACAACTTGTGTGACACCTCGGATGTTGGCTAACAACAGCATTTGGAATACTGTGATGTTACGAACAATTGCGGGATTGATTTGCATGATTTAGAATAGTGCAGTATTCCATTCAAAATCGACAAAAAAACGAGCAATAAACATGTAATGAATTCATGCAAGACTGCTATGTATTCAAAGTTTTAATGCCTAATTAATGTATCCCCGTGGATAAATATTCATGTTGGCCGAAGCGTATGAGTATGGAAAATGGGTTTCAATTCAGTTGGTCGCATAACAATCGATGATAACCGCTCTTCAAAATAGTTTGTTCTTCATATTTTGAAAAACGGTTGTATTGAAGCAAGAGCGCATTGTTTGTTTCTTCTTTTTTACTTTTTAAATTTCGGTTATAATTTCTAGAATATTATAACTGATAAGGAAATGCGCACTTACTTCAACAGTATGTGTAAGAGTCCCACATATAATGCCTTAAATAATAATGTAGTAATAAAAATATATGTTACCTATGTTTGCGCACCTAAAATTTACAAACCTATAATTTCTTTCTTCTGCAAACCTAATCATTAATTATTTCATATTTAATAATGTATATGTATTCATAATTATGATATGATAAAACCCATTTTCATGCGAATCTAAATAGCAAGCGCGTGAGTAATTTACCGACTATAAATAGATAGCAGTCATGAATGCAACGAATTCATTAAAATGTTTGCCCAAATATGACCAATGACATTCGATAGCAAAACAACCCGATTAATCAATCCCAGTCTGTACTACTTAGGTACGTAATTGAAAGTCATGCACTCAAGGATAACTGGCTCACCTCGATCTTGAGAACCTCGAGAGTTCCCTGGGCTTCTCGGTTGGCATCAAATATGGTAAATTTGTCTCCGTCGCTGATAGTTTCCAGCTCAAAGGAGTATCCCTCGGGGCGATTGTCGCTCCAGAAGTAGTTCTCGTTGTTGTTCAGGCATCCTTTATCGGACTCGAAAGTAAATCTGCGCGCATATCCACGCCCGATGCTTTGCAGAGTCAAGGCGCGTCCATCGAACAAACAGGGCAACTTTTCCGGGGTGTTTGCTTCGCCAATGCCGGGTAGCGGGCGAACGCGATACTTGAAGCCTGGAATTACTCGTTTATCAATGTACACCCCACACACGGGGAACTGATGGGTTTCCACCGGTGTAATTACGTAGCGAGCCGGAAAGTCGGATACTTCGGATGCATCCAGAACCAGTGAAGCAGGCTTTTCAACTGACTTTTTCTTATAACGTTTTACGCTTACGTTTAAATCAGCTTTGCCATCCTATAACAAGAAAAAAGATATTACTAACAGTTCCAACCAACTAGAAAGTTCACATCAATTCGCCTAAAAACTTACATGAATTGACTCTAAGTCCCAAGGATATTCAGAGCATAAATCTGGTGTGCTAGGCGGTGGAGAAGCACACTGCCCTCTTGTCATTAGTCCACCGCAAGAACTCTATAATTATTATTATACGTTTGTCTTTGTTTTTATATTTATGATTTGTATATGAATGAAATGCATATCAAGTGTGTCAATGAATGATAATCGCCCACGTACTAATCATTTTATTCTGCCTATATTATAACCACTCACTTTAAAACTCTTTGCATGGCGAAACTTTTTAAAGAGTTTTAACATTTGGTCGTTTGAGGTATCTAATCCAATTGTAAACTTCATATTTGAACTCACAAAAGCTATTATACTTAATTAGGAAAAACTGCTTCGATTTAAGGAATCACCAAGGTTTTAGTGTGAAGTTTAAATCACGACTACAACTTAATAGATAACCGACAAATTTATATTCATCAGAAGTAACAGAAATAGTAGTTTTCCATATGCGTAGAAACACACACGATGTATAAAAGTAAATGAAGAAATAGAATTGTAAACCGACGTGTACATTTCCAGTACTGCAGTTATTTATAAAGTGCATATTTTGGTTGACAAGTTACATTTTGTCTAGCATTTCTTATACGAAACAAACACTTATGTATATAAATATTTAAGTAGTTTATCAAAGAGCTTAGCTTATCATTTGCTCAGATTACGTATTGTCGTTATCAGTAATTGAATACGAAGCGAATAATTAACTCATTCATGAACGTCTATGCTATTATACGTTTGTGTATTTAATCATTACGCGATTTAGCCAAGTATAGTAGCAGACAGCCAAAGCTTTGAGCTTTGAAACTAAATTACGTCGAATATGCTGAAACTGCATTGAAATGCGTAGTAATATTTTGCATTCCATTCCAGGGCATCCCGCCATTAGATAAACATTAAACAACGTCTAACGAGTGCTCATTCGGCGCGACAAAAAGGCGACGCTGTATTTGATAACTTGCCATAGAATGCGCCCGCATCGTTATATAATTAAATGCAATGAGGTAGAAGTGAATCGATATGAAACGATTTCATCATCTGATGATAACATAACTGGACATTATACTTACTTGACGTGGAAGAGCGAAGAGTTCACGCTCAGCTTCATCCTCGAACAAGGACATAGACGTGGCACGTCTGTTGGACTGCCATACGCGCTGCATCGCGTCCAATTTGGCTTCTTCTTGCTGTTGCACGATGGTAGACATCATCTTTATTGATCAAGTTTAGTAGGCTGCGGTGAGGTGAAAACCGAATGCAAGTGCGAACACGCAGAGCTTTATTGTCTGAAAGTGAAGGATAATGAATTCTACGTATGATTTCTACAGCAATAAAACTTTTGATATATAATATGGTTATTAACAAAACATAAGCTGTGAAAAAATTCCATTAAGCGAATTATTATATAGAGAGAATTATTTCCCGTTCCATTTAAATATTTGCGTGATATGTTATCAAAAACCCAATTCATTTGCTCTTTTCATACTCAAGTTAAGTCGAGAACGAGAAACGGTTTCAGGAGCTTCTAGAACATTGGAGAAACATAAGTTGTGAAAAAATTCCTTAGACAATTATTCCGCTGCCATGTAAATACTTGCTTGATATGTTATCAAAAAATTCATTCATCTGCTTTTTTTCATTTTTAAGTTGAGTACCAGAAATGGTTCAGAACCTTTTAGATTCTATAATCTAGACTAGAACATTCTAATTTCTACCTGCCAGCTACCGGCGATAAATTTAAATTGGTAGAAAGTATAAGACATTATTCTATTTCCAATACAGTTGAAAGATCTTTCTAGAAAACTGAACAGGAAACATTAATCTTCAAATGTCGTATGGTTGACATGTTAAGAAACCGGTTTAAGGGCCCACGTTCATGTCTTCTAAAGATAGAGCTTCAACACAAAGAACTTCCAGCATGCTCAAATGAAAGAAGTTGTTGCAAACATATTAATATAAACTTAGAATATATTTAACCACGTGCATGTTAGTAGTAGCAATAGTCCAAGTATATACCTTAAAAAATATTTGAAGTTCTCTTGGAGTCCCTCCAAAGACGCTAATTTTCCGAGCAGCTTATTTATGAAATAAACAAACTACTATCGATAATTTAAAATATTTAGAGCAATTATTTGGGCACTATTTATATAGATATTCACAGATATGCACTGCAAGTTAGGGTCCCCGAGATCCGTGTGACTCAGACGCTTTCCAAACTAGAAATAACTGTCGGGCCCAGCATGCAACTCTATTTGTGTTTTGCCTGGGTTGGGGACGTGCAACGTAGTACGTCGAACCCGTTGGTTACACGATTGGTTGGCAGCCTTAGTGCGTAAATCGAACGCGGACATTGCATTGAATTTTTGGCACGAACATGCGTTTGCTGCGTGTAGGGATGCGAATTTGGGAGCCTTTCGCTGACCCTGTATAATGTGAAGGTGTATGTGCAAATTGCAATGCTGCAGTTTTCATTTCTCTACGTCACATCCTGCGGCCATGTTTGCAAGGGCAATATTGGTCCTGCTACGTGTCAAGGAATTTGAACGATGAACATAAAAAATTAGAAATACAATAGTCTCCGAAGACCATGAACAGTTAAAATTATTCCGTCTGTAGATAAGATAGTATGAAGGGTAATCAACTGTCTAGCACTAGCATCCATATTATGTTCATTGAATTCACTGCTTAAAACAATAAAAATTAAATTAAATACAATAATATTTTCAACAGAACTTCTAAAAGTTTTTATCCAAGAACAAGAACAGTAGTCGACTGAAACGTGACATGTAATGCAACCATTTCATTATGACCTTCTTTTTAACATGCTATTTATGGGCTGCTAACAAATACAAGGCCCTCAATTATAAAGCATAATCAGGTGTTTAGTTCCACTTAGCACTGATTAACTTTAGTACGTTTTGAACAAATCAGTGATATCTTTATTGTATATGTATATACCTATGTATTTCTTATCACAAATTACAAATGTTCCATTCAAAAAGATGTTGCAATTGAAATTAAAAAGCAAAGTACATACCTACTAATATTCAAATTAAATACGTGAACTTAATAGCGACTTATTAGTTGTTTAAGAAGTTAATTATCATGATAGTTTATTCAGAGTCCAAGTGAATCATACATGTTTAATATGTATACAAAACTGCTTGTGTGATAAACAAATCATATTAAACCTCTATAAACAGGTTATACGACTACCGTATTTACAAATACAACCTCAATGTAAATCAATTAGTAACGTATTGTAGTTTATATTGGTTCTTGTTAATCAAGTACTTGCTACTTTTGTGTATATTATCTGGTTAATTGAACTTGATCTATATTCTATTACTATTTTATAAATATTTATCATTGTTAAGTTAGGTAGAAACCTACGCTGAAGAATGTACATTATTGTATAAACTCACAGATAACTTGCAGTGAAATATAAATAATATCTACAATTTATCCTTATTCCCTACAATATTACAAATACGTCATAATGTATGCACAACTCACATATTTGTGTTACTTATCATTAGTTATTTTTTACAATTGCAGATTATATTATCTATAATTAATTAGTTTGTTTGCTTATGAACTTGTTAATAACTTAAAACACATAATTATTATTAGGAAATATGTAATGGTACATTTTCTTCCCAATGACGTATGTATGGATTCAGTCTGTACCACCGCCAAGTTTTATCTAATTAAACGTATGAAGAGCGCAATTTTTGTTTTCAATTTGAAGGACCACGAGAGCAAAGCGTGGTGAATCATTGGCATGTCTAGTGTTCACGTTTAGATTTACGTCTTTGGCCAAATTCATCTGCGATGCAAATATTTTTGTCGCACGTGTGCCATGTGAACCGCGTCAATATGCGGTTAAAGTACATACTTTTTCAGTACCAAGTAGTCAAGTGCTTAGAGAATTAATATATATCAGTGATCTTCAAAACTGACATTAAACTTGACGAGTAATTTATAAGATTTTTAAAATATTTTAAGTTAGTGACATTTCATTGGAATAGTCATAAATATTTGCAAAAAATGTTTGAATCTATTCAAAATTTAAGCAGGTCATTTGTTTACGATGATAAATTTATCTGCCAAGAAATAATCTATTTTAAGCTTTTATCTACAGTCTTAAAATACAATTGCACTACAATTTCTAGCACTTCTTGGAGAAGTACAATCTACATTTGTGGTGGTTCTAGGGCTAAAGCGCACGGCGGACGTTTGCCACTTTTGCCAAAAGCCATACGGACACAAGCGCATCTACCAAAAGCCATA